>JAEVFF010000497.1:0-119637 GCA_018901945.1 Pugionium dolabratum
TTAAATTCAGGATCAGTTTCATATAGCTCTTTAAGCTGTTCAAAACCTAACAACTTAGCATCAAGAGTAGAGATTAAGGCATACCTCCGTGACAATGCATCTGCCACAATATTCTCTTTACCTTGTTTGTATTTAATGACATACGGAAATGTTTCTATGAACTCAACCCACCGTGCATGCCTTTTGTTCAGCTTCTGTTCGCCCTTTAAGTGCTTAAGTGACTCATGATCAGTGTGAATCACGAACTCCTTAGGCCACAAGTAGTGTTGCCAAGTTTGCAAAGCACGGACCAAGGCATACAATTCCTTGTCATAGGTTGGATAGTTGAGGGTGGCTCCTCCAAGCTTCTCACTGAAATAGGGTATAGGTTTCTTATCCTGCATCAAAGCAGCTCCAATACCTATACTAGAAGCATCACATTCTATCTCAAAGGTTTTAAGAAAATCAGGTAAAGATAGAAGAGGTGCATGTGTAAGCTTTTCTTTCAAAGCTTGGAATGAGCTTTCTTGAGCTTGTGCCCATTTGAATCCTACGTCTTTCTTGATTACTTCCGTAAGTGGGGCAGCAATAGTGCTAAAATCCTTGACAAAGCGTCTATAGAAGCCAGCTAGCCCATGGAAACTTCTCACTTGTCCTACTGTTTTTGGACTTGGCCATTCCTTAATAGCTTTGACCTTTTCCTCATCAACCTTAATACCATCTACACTTATAACAAAGCCTAGGAACAAAATGTTATCTGTACAAAAAGTGCATTTCTTAAGATTGGCATATAGTTTTTCTTTTCTAAGAACGTTTAGAACCAATGTCAAATGACTAGCATGCTCTTCTAGATTCTTGCTGTAGATTAAGATGTCATCAAAGTATACCACAACAAAGACTCCTATGAATGCTCTAAGAACATGATTCATCAACCTCATGAAAGTACTAGGTGCATTTGTTAAGCCAAATGGCATGACTAACCATTCATATAATCCATGCTTAGTTTTAAATGCAGTTTTCCATTCATCCCCTTCCTTCATGCGTATTTGATGGTACCCAATCTTAAGATCTATCTTAGAAAAGATTCTGGAACCATGCAATTCATCAAGCATGTCATCTAACCTAGGGATTGGATGGCGATACTTTACCGTAATGTTGTTATTGCTCTACAATCAACACACATGCGCCAGCTGCCATCTTTCTTTGGCACAAGTAGAACTGGCACAGCACAAGGACTCATGCTCTCCCTGATGTAGCCCTTCTCCATTAGCTCATTAACTTGTCTTTGCAGCTCCTTAGTCTCAACGGGGTTGGTTCTATAAGCTGGTCTATTTGGTAGTGAGGCTCCAGGCACAAAATCAATCTGATGTTCAATGCCTCTGATGGGTGGTAGCCCCTTTGGATTGTCTTCTGGAAAGACATCTTCATAATCCTGCAAAATAGAAGTCACTTCACTCGGTAATACCGGTGCAATGTTAGTTAAGCTCATGAGAGCTTCCTTATAGATAAACAAAAAAACAGGTTGTTGTGAGAAGAGAGCCTTCTTAACTCCACCAGTTCTCACAAAGAAACTTGAGTGCTTTTTGTTCTTGTTCTCACAGCCTCTGTCACTTTTGGTGCTTATGGTTTCCTTTGAAGTTCCAGCTGTTTTCCTTTGCTCCAACACGAGTTGATCTTGGTACACCTCCTGTGGTGTCATAGGAACAAGTGTGATCTTCTTACCTTTGTGTTCAAACGAGTGTTGGTTGGTGTAACCATCATGAATGACCTTTCGATCAAATTGCCATGGTCTTCCAAGCAGAATGTGGCCAGCCTCAATTGGTAAAATATCACAATGGATCTCGTCTTGGTACTTTCCTATGGTTATAGGTACCTTGACTTGGTTGTTTACCTTCATTTTGCCACACTCATTAAGCCATTGCAGCTTATACGGCTTTGGGTGCTTGAACACTTCCAGACCTAACTTGTTTACCATAGTTTCACTAGCCACATTAGTGCAGCTGCCTCCATCAATAATGATGCTGCAAACCTTACCTTGGACGTAGCATCTTGAGTGAAACAGGTTCTCGCTTTGCTCATGTTCTTTGGTTTTATTTTGTACGCTTAGGGTTCTTCTTGTTACCAATAATTCTCCTGCCATAGGAGGTACAAGATGCTCTTCTGAAGAATCAGAAAAGAATTCTTCTTCCTCAGATTCTTTTTCACCATTATCCAACAGAATCATGATCTTCTTGTTTGTGCATTCATTCGCATAATGCCCTCTTCCTTGGCATTTGAAACACTTCACATCTCTTGTTCTAGTAGATGTAGTAGGTTCAGATTTTCCCTTGACGTCTTGAGTGGTTGTTGAAGGTTTGGAATCAACTTTAGCAATCTGTTTTCCTTCCCTTTGGTAGATAGGCTTATTGTTAGCTGCTCCATATCTTGGCCTAGTATAACTTTTTCTTTTTAGTTGCTGTTCCACCAGTATAGCTTTGTGCAACGTATCCTCTAGCTCCACATAATGTTCCAGCTCCATTCTATCTTGAATGTCACGGTTAAGTCCTCCTAAAAATCTTGCCATAGTAGCTTCTCTGTCTTCTGAAATGTCTGCCCCGATCATGAGGGTTTCCAACTCCTGGTAATAGTCCTCAACACTTCGGCTTCCTTGATTGAGTCTCCTTAGCTTTTGGTGAAGTTCACGGTGGTAATGGCTGCGCACAAACCTTTTCCTCATTATATGAATACGTTTCTTTCGATTAATCAACTGATGCAAATCGATAGACAAGCAGACGCAATCTAAACAGATGGAAATAAAGAGATATAGAGATCAGTGATAGGGATAACCGATCAGAAGTGTGCTCTGATACCAAATGATGCGAACCTCCCAAGGAATGCACTTCTGGATGCGGTTGAGATAGGCTTTGCAACAGAATGAATCGAAATTTAATCTGTTCAAAGGTTGTGGATTGAAGGGTCACACAGTAGTTGCGGAAAGACTACTGATTTACCTTAGATAGTAGCTTAGATATTACACACTAAGGCTACTAAATGTTGACTGAAGGATATTACACACCAACAATCAGATTAAGAAGAGAATCACTCTCAAACTTAAGAAAAGAAACTGTTTTTATTTGAAAAGTTGGATGATCAAATTTACAACTGAAAGCCCCTATTTTTACTATAAGGGGATGTAAATATGAGGAGCCTACAACATTAAATTGGTTACAATTACAAGGGAAGACTTGACCAAAGACCTTGACCAAAGACCTTGACTTCATTAACTCTTATTTTGACTATGAATGTAGACACTTTTCCCCCCTTTGATGACGCCAATTTTGAGCATTTTTAATTGAACTCCTTTTGATTTTAAACAACAAATTGGGCTGGTTGTAATGTGATTCATTTGCCTCATTAAAAACCTTACCAAGAAAACCCAATAGGAGAAAACTTGGATAAGGAAAAAAGAGTACACATGGATCACATACCCATTTGTATGCTGTCTTGAGCTTGTACTAAAATCAGAGTGCTTTTAGGCACTTCTCCATTCAAGCTCAAGTGAATTTGTTGTGCATTCTCCCTGTTGAGCATGCGGCTGATTGCCTCTTTGAGTTTCTTGGTTTTGGCTCGTGTTAATGGTCCAGCTGGTAGTGCAAGAGATTCTTCATGTTCCACTGGTTCATTCCTAGCCATGAGCTTCTCCTTTTGTGTGCTTTCCATGCTCGTATCACCAAGTAATCCAACCCATCCCAAACTATGTGATGCCATGCATTATTTTTTATTTATAAGCTTTTACTAAATGAGCGCCAATGATCAGTTTAGAATGATCATTTTAACTGGCCGATCAAATTGCCATATCTGCACTAAATCGCCCATAACTTTTTATTTATAGTTTAAAATGACACGAATCTATTGCCCAAATTAAGCTAGTTCAATTTTCTATATTTTGACAAAATTTGAGACAGAACTAGATACAACAAAGAGTCCAAGTAATCCAATATATCCTAACTTCGTGAAGCCATGCCTTAGGCTTCATTTATAAGCCTTTACTCAATGAGAACCAATGATCATTTTAGAATTATCACTTTAACTGGCAGATTAACTTGACCTCTCGCACAAAATAGTCCATAACTTTTGATTTAGAGCTCAGAATGGCACGAATCCAATGCCCAAGTTAAGATAGCTCAAAATTCTATATTTTGACAAAGTTTAAGACAAAAATAGATACTACAAAGTGTCCAAGTAATCCAACCCATCCCAAACTATGTGATGCCATGCATTATTTTTCATTTATAAGATTTTACTCAATGATCACCAATGAGCAGTTTAGAATGATCATTCTAACTAGCCGATGACTTTGTCATGTCTCCACTAAATCGTCCATAACTTTTGATTTATAGCTCAGACTGACAAGAATCCAATGCCCACATTAAACTAGTTCAATTTTCTATATTTTGACAAAGTTTGAGAAAAACATAGGTACAACAAAGCGTTCAAGTAATCCAATCCATCCCAAACTGCGTGATGCCATACATTATTTTTCATTTATAATCTTTTACTAAATGAGCACCAATGATTAGTTTAGAATGATCATTTTAACTGGCCGATCAACTTGTCATGTGTACACTAAATCATCCATAACTTTTGATTTATAGCTTAGAACGACACGACTCCAATGCCTACATTAATCAAGTTCAATTTTCTATATTGTTGCAACTTTGAGACATAACTAGACACGACAAAGCGTCCAAGTAATCCAATCTTTCCCAGACAGCGTGATGCCATGCCTCATGTTTCATTTATAAGCCTTTACTCTATGAGCAATATTGATCAGTTTAGAACGATCACTTTAATTGGCCGATCAACTCGACATGTCCAAACTAATCGTCGGTAACATTAGATTTAGAACTCAGAATGACATGAATCCAATGCCAAAGTTACTGTAGCTCCATTTTCTGTATTTTGACAAAATTTGAGACATATATAGAGACAACAAAGCACCCAAGTAATCCAATCTATCCCAAACTGCATGATGCCATGCTTTATGCTTCATTTATAAGCCTTTACCTAATGAACACCAATGATCAGTTTAGAATGATAACTTTAACTGCTCGATCAAGTTGACATGTCCACACTAAATTGTGTGTAACTTTTGATTTAGATCTAAGAAACACACGAATTCAATGCCCACGTTAAGCTCGCTTCATTTTCTATTTTGTATCAAAATTTCAGACTGAAATAGATATGACAAAGCGTCGAAGTAATCCAATCTATCCAAAACTGTGTGATGACATGCATTATGCTTTATTTATAAGCCTTCACTCATAGCGCACCAATGATCAGTTTAAAATGATCACTTTAACTGGCCGATCAACTTGACATGTTTGCACTAAATCGTGGGTAACTTTTGATTTAGAGCTCAGAAGGACACGAATCCAATCCCCACGTTAAGCTAGCTCAATTTTTTATAATTTGACAAAATCTGAGATATATATAGAAACAACAAAGCATCCAAGTAATACAATCTATCCCAAACTACGTGATGCTATGCTTTATGTTTCATTTATGTGCCATTACCTAATGAGCACCAATGATCAGTTTAGAATGATCATTCTAACTGGCCGATCAACTTTTTATGTCTGTACTAAATTGTACATAACTTTTCATTTATAGATTAGAATGGCACGAATCCAATGCCCATGTTAAGCTAGATAAATTTTCTATATTGTGACAACATTTGAGATTGAACAAGAAACGACAAAGTATATAAGTAATCCAATCTATCAAAAACTGTGTGATGTCATGCATTAGGCTTCATTTGTAAGCCTTTAATCATTGAGCACCAATGATCAGTTTAGAATGATCACTTTAACTGGCCGATCAACTTGACATATCCGCATTAAATCGTCTGAAACTTTTGATTTAGATCTCAGAGTGACACATATCCAATGCCCACATTACGCTAGTTCAATTTTCTATATTTTGACAAAATTTGAGACAGAAATAGAGATGACAAAGCATCCAAGTAATCCAATCAATCCCAAACTAAGTGTACCATGCATTATTTTTCATTTATAAGCTTTTACTCAATGAGCACCAATTATCAATTTAGAATGATCACTTCAACTGGCTGATCAACTTGTCATATATGCACTAAATCGTCCCTAACTTTTGATTTATAGCTTAGAATGACACGAATCCAATGCCAATATGAAGCTAGTTCAATGTCCTAAATTGTTAACAATTTGAGACATAACTAGACACGACAAAGCGTCAAAGTAATCCAATCTTTCTCAAACTGCATGATGCCATGCCTTATGTTTCATTTATAAGTCTTTACTCAATGAGCAACAATGATCAGTTTAGAATGATCACTTTAATTGGCCAATCAACTTGATATATCTGCTCACGTTAGAACTCAGAACGACACGAATACAATGCTCACGTTAAGCTAGCTCAATTTTCTAAATTTTGACAAAATTTGAGACATATATAGAGACAACAAAGCATCCAAGTAATCCAATGTATCCCAAACTGAGTGATGCTATACTTTATGCTTCATTTATAAGCATTTACCTAATGAGCACCAATAATCAGTTTAGAATGATCACTTTAACTAGCCGATCAACTTGACATGTCCACACTTAATCGTGTGTAACTTTTGATTTAGAGCTTAGAAACACACGAACTCAATGGCCACGTTAAGCTAGCTCAGTTTTCTATAATATAACAAAATTTGAGACTGAAATAGATACGACAAAGCGTCGAAGTAATCTAATCTATCCAAAACTGTGTGATGTCATGCATTATGCTTCATTTATAAGCCTTCACTCATAGGGCACCAATGTTCAGTTTAGAATGATCACTTTAACTGGCCGATCAACTTGACATGTCCGCACTAAATCGTGTGTACCTTTTTGATTTAGAGCTCATAATGACATGAATCCAATCCCCACGTTAAGCTAGCTCAATGTTTATATTTTACAAATTGAGACATATATAGAGACAACAAAGCATTCAAGTAATCCAATCTATCCCAAACTACGGAATGCCATGCTTTATGTTTCATTTATATGCCTTTACCTAATGAACACCAATGATCAGATATTTTAACTGGCTCATCAACTTTTCATGTTTGTACTAAATCGTACCTAACTTTTGATTTATGGCTTAAAATGACACGAATCCAATGCCCACGTTAAGCTAGTTCAATTTTCTATATTGTGACAACATTTGAGATAGAACAAGATACGACAAAACATCCAAGTAATCCAATCTATTAAAAATTGTGTGATGTCATGCATTACGCTTCATTTATAAGCCATTACTCATTGAGCACCAATGATCAGATTAGAATGATCCCTTTAACTGGCCGATCTACTTGACATATCCCCATTAAATCGTCCGAAACTTTTGATTTAAAGTTCAGAATGACACGAATACAATGCCCACGTTACGCTAGCTCAATTTTCAATATTTTGACGAAATTTGAGACAGAAATACAGACGAAAAAGTGTCCAAGTAATCCAATCAATCCCGAACTGTGTGGTGCCATGTCATATTTTTCATATATAAGCTTTTACTCAATGAGCACCAATGATCAGTTTAGAATGATCATTCTAACTGGCCGATGACTTTGTCATGTCTCCACTAAATCGTCCATAACTTTTGATTTATAGCTCAGACTGATACGAATCCAATGCCCACATTAAGCTAGTTCAATTTTCTATATTTTGACAAAGTTTGAGACAAAAATAGATACAACAAAGTGTCCAAGTAATCCAATCCATCCCAATCTGCGTGATGCCATGCATTATTTTTCATTTATAATCTTTTACTAAATGAGCCCCAATGATCAGTTTAGAATGATCATGTTAACTGGCCGATCAACTTGTCATGTGTGCACTAAATCATCCATAACTTTTGATTTATATTTTATAACGACACGAATCCAATGCCCACATTAAGCAAGTTCAATTTTCTATATTGCTGCAAACTTTGAGACATAACTAGAAATGACAAAGCATCCAAGTAATCCAATCTTTCCCAAACAGCGTGATGCCATGCCTTATGTTTCAGCTATAAGCCTTTACTCTATGAGGAATAATGATCAGTTTAGAATGATCACTTTAATTGGCCGATCAACTTGACATGTCCGCATTTATCGACCGTAACTTTAGATTTAGAAATCAGAATGACACGAATCCAATGCCAAAGTTAATCTAGCTCCATTTTCTATATTTTGACAAAATTTGAGACATATATAGAGACAACAAAGCACCCATGTAAACCAATCTATCCCAAAGTGCATGATGCCATGCTTTATGCTTCATTTATAAGCCTTTACCTAATGAGCACCAATGATCAGTTTAGAATGATCACTTTAACTGGTTGATCAAGTTGACATGTCCACACTAAATCGTGTGTAACTTTTGATTTATATTTCAGAAACACACGAATTCAATGCCCACGTTAAGCTAGCTAAATTTTCTATGTTGTATCAAAATTTGAGACTGAAATAGATAAGACAAAGCGTCAAAGTAATCCAATCTATCCAAAACTGTGTGATGACATGCATTATGCTTTATTTATAAGCCTTCACTCATAGGGCACCAATGATCAGTTTAGAATGATCATTTTAACTGGCCGATCAACTTTTCATGTCAGTACTAAATTGTACATAACTTTTGATTTATAGCTTAGAATGACACGAATCCAATGCTCACGTTAAGCTAGTTCAATTTTCTATATTGTTACAAAATTTGAGATTGAACAAGAAACGACAAAGCATACAAGTAATCCAATCTATCAAAAACAGTGTGATTTCATGCATTATGCTTCATTTGTAAGCCATTACTCATTGAGCACCAATGATCAGATTAGAACGATCCGTTTAACTGGCTGATCAACTTGACATATCTGCATTAAATCGTCCGAAACTTTTGATTTAAAGTTCAGACTGACACGAATACAATGCCCATGTTACGCGAGCTCAGTTTTCTATACTTTGACAAAATTTGGGACAAAAATAGAGATGACAAGTATCCAAGTAATCCAATCAATCCCAAACTGTGTGATGCCATGCATTATTTTTCATTTATAAGCTTTTACTAAATGAGCACTTATGATCAGTTTAAAATGATCATTTTAACTGGCCGATCAACTTATCATGTCTGCACTAAATCGTCCATAACTTTTGATTGATAGCTGAGAATGAAACGAATTCAATGCCCACATTAAGCAAGTTCAAATTTCTATATTGTGACAAAGTTTGAGATAGAACTAGATACGGCAAAGTGTCCAATTAATCCAATTTTCCCAAACTGCGTGATGCCATGCCTTATGCTTCATTTATAAGCCATTACTCAATAAGCAACAATAATCAGTTTAGAATGATCGTTTTAATTGGCCAATCAACATGACCTGTCTGAACTAAATACTCCATTACTTTTAATTTATAGATCATATTGACACGAATCCAATGCCCACGTTAAACTAGCTCAATTTGCTATATTATGACAAAATTTGGGACAAATGTAGATACGACAAAGCGTCCAAGTAATCCAATCTATCCTAAGCTGTGTGATACCATGCATTACGCTTCATCTATAAGCATTTACTCAATAAGCACCAATTATCGGAAGAATGGAATTTTAACCGGCCGATGAACTTGACATGTCCGCACTAAATTGTCCTTTACTTTTGATTTAGAGCTCAAAATAACACGAATCTAATGCCAACTTAAAGCTAGTTCAATTTTTTTATATAGAGACAAAATTAGAGACAGAAATAGATACGATAAAGCATTTAAGTAATCCAAACTATCCAGAACTGCGTGATGCTCTGCATTTCGCATCATTTATAATCCTTTACTCAATGAGCACCAATTACAAGTTTAGAATGATCATTTTAATTGGGGGATCAACTTGACATGTCCGCACTAAATCGTATGTAACTCTTTATTTAGAGCTCAGAATGACACGAATCCAATGTCCATGTTAAGCTAGCTCAATTTTGTATATTGTGACAAAATTTGAGACAAAAATAGATACGAAAAAGCGTCCAAGTAATTCAATCTATCCCTAGCTGCGTGATGCCATGCATTATGCTTCATTTATAAGCATTTACTTAATGAGCACCAATGATCAGTTTAGAATGATCACTTTAACTAGACGATCAACTTGACATGTCCGCACTAAATTGTATGTAACTTTTGATTTAGAGCTCAGAATTACACGAATTCAATGCCCACCTTAAGTTATCTCAATTTTCTATAATGTAATAAAATTTGAAACTGAAATAGATACGACAAAACGTCGAAATAATCCAATCTATCCAAAACTATGTGACGTCATGCATTATGCTTCATTTAATAGCCTTCACTCATAGGGCACCAATGATCAGCTCAGAATGAGTAGTTTTTTCAGGGTAGGAATTAGTAGTTTAATATTTTTGAGTCAAGTACAATTGAGGTAGTTGTCCTTTTTCGTTTATTTCTTTTTTTGTAATTTTCCTTATGCACTTTTATAACTTTTCCATTTTTATTTTGGGTCAACCCTAGAAGGTCAAGGCTGCCGAGCATATTAATAAGGCTCCTTCGGCATTGTAGTTTGACAACTTTTTGATATTTATAAAGATAGAACTTTTTTCCTACGAGTTTGTCTCCTAAAACTCTTCGCTTAGAACCCTAGTTGAGACCAGCCCTCCTAGATTCTAAGTTGTGACTTACCACGAGGTTCATCACCCCTCGTGTGGTTCACTTCACCTCTCCATCCAATATCCACCAGAAAACCCCCATCCAGAAGCCAAAGGCCGAGTTTCTCACCTAAACTTCTCCAACCAGTCTGCGAGTGTTACGGCCTTGATTCAAGGCTTGTATCATTTTTGTATCAGACCTTAAGCTCCTAAAACCAGGTTGTTTATATCCTTTACTTTAGTCTTATTTCCAATTCGTGCATTAGTTTCAGTTCCAATTCGTGCATTTGTTACAATATAGAAAATTGAGCTAGCTTAACGTGGGCACTTGATTCTTGTATTTCTGAGCTCTAAATCAAAAGTTAGGGACGATTTAATGCGGACATGTCAAGTTGATCGGCAAGATAAATTGATAATTCTAAATTGACCAATGCTGCTCATTAAGTAAAGTTATAAATGAAGCATAAAGCATGGCATCACACAGTTTGGGATAGATTGGATTACTTGAAATCTTTTTCATATCTACTTTAGTCTCAAATTTTGTCAAAGTATAGAAAATTTAACTAGCTTTATGTGGGTATTGGATTCGTGTCATTCTGGACAAATCAAAAGTCATGCACGATTTAGTGCATACATGTTAAGTTGT
Source organism: Pugionium dolabratum (assembly GCA_018901945.1). Taxonomy (NCBI): domain Eukaryota; kingdom Viridiplantae; phylum Streptophyta; class Magnoliopsida; order Brassicales; family Brassicaceae; genus Pugionium; species Pugionium dolabratum. The sequence continues at coordinate 11,300 of JAEVFF010000497.1, forward strand.
TCGGCCAGATAAAATGATCATTCTAAACTTATCATTGGTGTTCATTGAGTAGAGGCTTATAAATGAAACATAATGCATGTTAATTTTGGATAGATTAGATTACTTGGATGCTTTGTCATATCTATTTGTGTCTCAAATTTTGCTAAAATATAGAAAATTTAGCTAGTTTAACGTGGGCATTGGATTCATGTAATTCTGATCTCTAAATCAAAAGTTATAGACGATTTACTGCGGATATGTGAATGTGATCGGCCAACTAAAGTGATCATTCTAAACAGATCATTAGAGCTCATTAAGTAAAGGATTATAAATGAAGCATACAACATGTCATCAAGGGTTTTGGATAGATTGGATTACTTGAACGCTTTGTTGTCTCTATTTCTACCTCAAATATTGTCAAAATATAGAATATTGACCTAGCTTAACGTGGGCATTGGACTCTTGTCATTTTGAGCTCTAAATCAAAAGTTACAGACGATTTAGTGGGGACATATCAAGTTGATCGGCTAGTTAAAGTGATCATTCTAAACTGATCATTAGTGCTCACTGAGTAAAGTCTTATAAATGAAGAATAATGCATGGCATCACGCAGTTCAGGATAAATTGGATTACTTGGATGCTTTGTCGTATCTAGTTCTTTCCAGGATAAATTGGAGTAAAGTCTATCCAAAACTGTGTGATGGCATGCATTATGCTTCATTTATAAGCGTTTACTCAATGAGCACCAATGATCAGTTTAGAAAAATCATATAAACTGGCCGATCAACTAGGCATATCTGTAATAAATTGTCCGTAGCTTTTGATTTTGAGCTCAAACTGACACGAATACAATGCCCACGTTAATCTAGCTCAATTTTTTCTATCGTTACATAATTTGAGACATAACTAGATACGAAAATGCGTCCAAACAATCCAATATATCCCAAAGTCCGTGATGCATGCATTATGCTTCATTTATACCCCTTTACTCAATGAGCATGAGTGATTAGTTTAGAATAATCCTATTAACTGGCCGATAAACTTGACATTTCCGCTCTTAATCTTCTGTAATTTTATATTTTGTGCTCAAAATGACACGAATCCATCGCCCACGTTAAGTTTGCTAAATTTTCTTTATTTTGAAAGAAAATTGAGGAAGAAATGGAGACGACAAAGCGTCCAAGTAATCCCATCTATCCCAAATTGCGTGATGTCATGCTTTATGCTTAATTTATAAGCCTTGACTTAATGATCACCAATGATCAGTTTAGAATGATCACTTTAACTGGCCGATCAAGTTGACATGACCGCACTAAATTCTCCGTAACTTTTGATTTAGAGCTCATAAATAGACAAATCCAATGCCCACGTTAAACTAGCTAAATTTTCTATATTTTAACAAAATTTGAGATAGAAATACAGATGGAAAAGCATACAAGTAATCCAATCTATCAAAAACTGTATGATGTCATGCATTATTCTTCATTTATAAGCCTTTACTTAATGAGAACCAATGATAAGTTTAGAAAAATCATATTAACAGGCCGATCAACTTGACATATCCGCACTAAATCTTCCGTTACTTTTGATTTTGAGCTCAGAATGACATGAATCCAATGCCCACGTTAAGCTAATTCAATTTTCTATATTCTTACAAAATTTGAGACAAAACTAGATACGACAAAGCGTCCAAATAGTCTAATCTATTCCAAACTACGTGATGCCATGCATTATGCTTTATTGATAAGCCTTTCCTCAATGAGTATCAGTGATCAGTTTAAAATGATCATATTAAATAGCCGATCAAGTTGATATATCCACACTAAATCGTATATAACTTTTGATTTAGAGCTCAGAAACACAGGAATCCAATGCCCATGTTATGCTAGCTCAATTTTCTATATTTTAACAAAATTTGAAATAAAATAGCGACAACAAAGCATCCAAATATTCCAATCTATCCAAAAATATGTGATGCCATGCATTATGCTTCATTTATAAGTCTTTACTCAATGAGCGACATTGATCAGTTTAAAAAGATCATATTAACTAGCCGATCAACTTGACATGTCTGCATTAAATCATCCGTAACTTTTTATTTTGAACTCAGAATGACACGAACCCAGTGCCCAGGTTAAGCTAGCTCAATTTTCTCTAATGTTACAAAATTTGAGACATAAATAGTTACGACAAAGTGTCCAAATAATCCAATCTATCCCAAGTTGGGTGATCTCGTGCATTATGCTTCATTTATAAGCCTTTACTCAATGAGCACCAATGATCAGTTTAAAATGAACATATTAACTGGCCGATCAACTTGACATGTCCGCCCTAAATCGTCCGTAATTTTTGATTTTGAGCTTAAAATTAGACGAATCCAATGCCCACGTTAAGCTTGCTAAATTTTCTTTAATTTGACAAAATTTGTGACAAAAATAAAGACAACAAAGCGTGCAAGTAATCCAATCTATCACAAGTTGCGTGATGTCATGCGTTATGCTTCATTTAGAAGCCTTTCCTTAATGAGCACCAATGATTAGTTTAGAATGATCACTTGAACTTGCCGATCAACTTGACATGTCCGCACTAAAGCGTCCGTAACTTTTGATTTAGAGCTCAGAAACACACGAATCCAATGCCCACATTAAGCTAGATCAATTTTCTATATTTTAACAAAATTTGAGATAGAAATAGAGATGATAATGCATCCAATTAATCCTCTCTATCCAAAACTGTGTGATGCCATTCCTTATGCTTCATTTATAAGTATTTACTAAATGAGCACCAATGTTTAGTTTAGAAAAAGCATATAAACTGGCCGATAACTTGACATGTCCGCACAAACTCGTCGATAGCTTTTGATTTTGAGCTCAAAATGACAGGAATACAATGCCGACGTTAAGCTAGCTCAATTTTCTTTATTGTTACAAAATTTGATAAATAACAAGATACGAGAATGCGTCCAAACAATCATATCTATCCCAAACTACGCGATGCCGTGCGTTATGTTTCATTTATAAGCCTTTACTTAATGAGCACCAATGATCAGTTTATAATGATTACTTTACCTGGCCGATCAACCAGACATGTCCGCAATAAATTGTCCGTAACTTTTGATTTAGAGCTCAAAATCACACAAATCCAATGCACACGTTAAGCTAGCTCAATTTTCTATATTTTAACAAAATTTTAGATAGAAATTGAGACAAAAAAGCATCCAAGAAATCCAATCTATCAAAAATTGTGTGATGCCATGCATTATGCTTTATTTTTAAGTCTTTACTCAATGTGCACCAATGATCAATTTAGAAATAACATATTAACTGGCCGATCAGCTTGACATGTCCACGCTGAATCGTCCATCATTTTTGATTTTGAGCTCAGAATGACACGAATTCAATTCCGACGTTAAGCTAGCTAAATTTTCTATATTGTAACAAAATTTGAGACCGAACCAAATACGACAAAGCATCCAAATAATCCAATCTATCCCTAACAGCGTGATGCCATGCATTATGCTTCATTTATAAGCCTTTACTAAATGAACACCAATGATTAGTTTAGAATTATCATATTAACTGGCCGATCAGCTTGACATTTCCACACTAAATCGTCCGTAATTTTTTATTTTGAGCTCAAAATAACACGAATCCAATGCCCATGTTAAGCTTGCTAAATTTTCTTAATTTTGACATAATTTGTGATAGAAATTGAGACGATAAAGTGTCCAAGTAATCCAATATACCCCTAGTTGCGTGATGCCATTCTTCATGCTTCATTGAGAAGCCTTTCCTTAATGACCACCAATGATCAGTTTAGAATTATCACTTTAACTGGCCAATCAGCTTGACATATCCGCACTAAATCATCCGTAACTTTTGATTTAGAGTTCCGAAACACACAAATCCAATGCCCACGTTAAGCTAGCTCAATTTCCTATAATTTAACAAATTTTGAGATAGAAATAGAGATTACACAGCGTCCAAGTAATCCAATCTATCCAAAACTGTACGATGGCAGACATTATACTTCATTTAGAAACCTTTACTCAATGAGAACCAATGATCAGTTTCGAAAAATCATATTAACTTCCCGATCAACTTGATATATCCGCATCGTCCGTAACTTTTCATTTTGATCTCAGAATGACACGAATCCAGTGCACACATTAAGCTATCTCAATTTTCTATAGTGTTACAAAATTTGAGACAGAACTAGATACGAAAAAACGTCCAAATAATCCAATTTATCCCAAATTGCGTAGTGCCATGGATTATGCTTCATTTATAAGCCTTCAGTTAATGCACCCCAATGATCAGTTTAGAATAATCATATTAATTGGCTGATCAACTTGATATGTTTGCACTAAATCGTCCATAACTTTTGATTTAGAGCTCAGAAACACACGAATCCAATGCCCACGTTAAACTAGCTCAATTTTCTATATTTTAACGAAATTTGATATAGAAATAGACACGACAAACGTCCAAGTAATCCAGTCTATCAAAAACTGTGTGATGTAATGCCTATCACTTCAACTGTAACACTTTGATCAATGCCTTACAACATTTATGACAGTTTAGGATAATTATGAATTAACAATGGATCAGTTTAGGATAATTAGATTAATTGGCCGATCAACTTGACATATCTCCATTAAATTATCCGTAACTTTTTATTTTGAGCTCAAAATTACACGAATCCAATGCCCACATTAAGCTAGCTCAATTTTCTCTATTGTTTCAAAATTTGAGACATAATTAGATACGAAAAAGAGTCCAAGTAATCTAGTCTTGCCAAAACTCCGTGATGCCATGCAATATGCGCCATTTATAAGCCTTTACTCAATGAGCATCAATTATCATTTTAGAGTGATCATATTAACTGGCCGATTAACTCGACATGTACGCACTAAATCGTCTATAAGTTTTTTATTTTGAGCTCAAAATGACACAAATCCAATGCCCTAGTTAAACTTGCTAAATTTTCTTCATTTTGACAAAATTTGTGATAGAAATAGAGAAAGCGTCCAAGTAATCCAATCTTTCCAAAACTATGTGATGCCATGCGTTATGCTTCATTTATAAGCCTTTACTCAATGAGCACCAATGATCAGTTTAGAAAAATCATATTAACTGGCCAAGAAACTTGACATTTCCGCACTAAATCGTCCGTAATTTTTGATTTTGAGCTTAAAATTACACGAATCCAATGCCCACGCTAAGGTTGCTAAATTTTCTTTATTTTGACAAATATTTGTGACAAAAATAAAGACAACAAAGCGTCCAAGTAATCTAATCTATCACAAGTTGCGTGATGCCATGCTTTATGCTTCATTTAGAAGCATTTCCTTAATGAGCACCAATGATCAGTTTAGAATGATCACTTGAACTGGCCGATCAACTTGACATGTCCGCACTAAAGCGTCCATAACTTTTGATTTAGAGCTCAGAAACACACGAATCAATTGCCCACGTTAAGCTAGCTCAATTTTCTATATTTTAACAAAATTTGAGATAGAAATAGAGATGATAAAGCGTTCAATTAATCCTCTCTATCCAAAACTGTGTGATGCCATTCATTATGCTTCGTTTATAAGCATTTACTCAATGAGCACCAGTGATTAGTTTAGAAAAATCATATGAAATGGCCGATCAACTTAACGTGTCTGCACAAAATCATCGATAACTTTCGATTTTGAGCTCAAAATAACACGAATACCATGCCCACGATAAGCTAGCTCAATTTTCTTTATTGTTACAAAATTTGATACATAACTAGATACCAGAAAGCGTCCAAACAATCATATCTATCACAAACTACGTGACACCGTGTTTTATGCTTCATTTATAAACCTTTACTTAATGAGCACCAATGATCAATTTATAATGATCACTTTACCTGGCCGATCAACCAGACATGTGCGCAGTAAATCATCTGTAACTTTTGATTTACAGCTCAAAAACACACAAATCCAGTGCACACATTAAGCTAGCTCGATTGTCTATATTTTAACAAAATTTGAGATGGAAATAGAGACGACAAAGCATCCAAGAAATCCAATCTATCCCAAACTCTGTGATGTCATGCATTATGCTTCATTTATAAACTTTTACTCAATGGGCACCAATGATCAGTTTAGGAAAAACATATTGACTGGCAGATCAACTTGACATGTCCGCACTGAATCATCCGTAACTTTTGATTTCGAACTCGGAATGACATGAATTCGATGCCACGTTAAGTTGGCTCAATTTTCTATATTGTAGCAAAATTTGAGACAGAATCGGAGACGACAAAGCGTCCAAATAATCCAATATATCCCTAACTGCGTGATGCTGTGCATTATGCTTCATTTATAAGCCTTTACTAAATGAGCACCAATGATCATATTAAGTGGCCGATCAACTTGACATTTCCACACAAAATCGCCAGTAATTTTTTATTTTGAGCTCAAAATGACACAAATCCAATGCCCACGTTAAGCTTGCTAAATTTCCTTTGGTTTGACATATTTTGTGACAGAAATAGAGATGACAAAGCGTCCAAGTAATCCAATATACCCCTACTTGCGTGATGCCATTCTTTATGCTTTGAGAAGCCTTTCCTTAATGAGCACCAATGATCAGTTTAGAATGATCACTTTAATTGGCTGATCAACTTGACCTATCCACACTAAATCGTCTGTAACTTTTTATTTTGAGCTCCGAAACAGACAAATCCAATGCCCACATTAAGCTAGCTCAATTTCCTATAATTTAACAAATTTTGAGATAGAAATTGAGACGGCACAGTGTCCAAGTAATCCAATCAATACAAAACTCTATGATGCCAGACATTATATTTCATTTATAAGCTTTTACTCAATGAGAACCAATAATGAGTTTAGAATCATATTAACTTCCCGATGAACTTGACATATCCGCACTAAATCGTCTGTAACTTTTGATTTTGAGCTCGGAATGACACGAATCCAATGCACACATTAAGCTAGTTCAATTTTCTATAGTGTTACAAAATTTGAGATAGGACTAGATACAGAAAACCGTTCAAATAATCCAATCTATCCCAAATTGCGTAATGCCATGCCTTACGCTTCATTTATAACCCTTTACTCAATGAGCCCCAGTGATCAGTTTAAAATAATCATATTAACTGGGTGATCAACTTGATATGTTTGCACTAAATCATCCGTAACTTTTGATTTAGAGCTCAGAAACACACGAATCCGGAGCCCACGTTAAACTAGTTCAATTTTCTATATTTTAACAAAATTTGAGATAGAAATAGAGACGACAAAGAGTCCAATTAATCCAATATATCCAAAACTGTGTGATGCCATGCATTATGTTCATTTATAAGCCTTTACTCAATGAGTACCAATGACCAGTTTAGGATAATCATATTAGTTGGCCGATCATCTTGACATCTCCACCCTAAATTGTCCGCAACTATTTATTTTGAGCTCAAAATTACATGAATCCAATGCCCACGTTAAGGTAGCTCAATTTTCTCTATTGTTACCAAATTTTAGAAATAATTAGGTATGACAAATCGTCCAAATAATCCAATTTATCCCAAAATGCGTGATGCCATGCAATATGCTTCATTTATAAGCCTTTACTCAATGAGCACCAATGATATGTTTAGAGTGATCATATTAACTGGCCGATCAACTTGACATGTACGCACTAAATCATCCGTAATTTTTTATTTTCTGCTCAAAATGACACGAATCCAATGCCCACGTTAAGCTTGCTTAATTTTTATTTATTTTGACATAATTTATGACAAAAATAGAGACGACAAAGCGTCCAAGTAATCCAATATATCCCTAGTTGCGTGATGCCATTCTTTATGCTTCATTTAGAAGCCTTTCCTTAATGAGCACCAATGATCAGGTTAGAATGATCACTTTAACTGGCCGATCAACTTGACATGTCCGCACGAAATCGTCCATATTTTTTTATTTATAGCCCAAAAACACATGAATCCAATGCCCATGTTAAGCTAGCTATATTTCCTATATTTTAACAAATTGTGAGATAGAAATAGAGATGGCATAACGTCCAAATAANAATTGCCTATAATTTAACAAATTTTGAGATAGAAATTGAGACGGCACAGTGTCCAAGTAATCCAATCAATACAAAACTCTATGATGCCAGACATTATATTTCATTTATAAGCTTTTACTCAATGAGAACCAATAATCAGTTTAGCAAAATCATATTAACTTCCCGATGAACTTAACATATCCGCACTAAATCTTCTGTAACTTTTGATTTTGAGCTCGGAATGACACGAATCCAATGGACACATTAAGCTAGTTCAATTTTTTATAGTGTTACAAAATTTGAGATAGGACTAGATACGAAAAACTGTTCAAATAATCCAATCTATCCCAAATTGCGTAATGCCATGCCTTACGCTTCATTTATAACCCTTTACTCGATGAGCCCCAATGATCAGTTTAGAATAATCATATTAACTGGCTGATCAACTTGATATGTTTGCACTAAATCATCCGTAACTTTTGATTTAGAGCTCAGAAACACACGAATCCAGTGCCCACGTTAAACTAGCTCAATTTTCTATATTTTAACAAAATTTGAGATAGAAATAGAGACGAAAGAGAGTCCAATTAATCCAATCTATCTAAAACTGTGTGATGCCATGCATTATGTTCATTTATAAGCCTTTACTCAATGAGTACCAATGATCAGTTTAGGATAATCATATTAGTTGGGCGATCAACTTGACATCTCCACCCTAAATTGTCCGTAACTTTTTTATTTTGAGCTCAAAATTACATGAATCCAATGCCCACGTTAAGGTAGCTCAATTTTCTCTATTGTTACCAAATTTGAGAAATAATTAGATATGACCAATCGTCCAAATAATCCAATTTATCCCAAAATGTGTGATGCCATGCAATATGCTTCATTTATAAGCCTTTACTCAGTGAGCACCAATGATCTGTTTAGAGTGATCATATTAACTGGCCGATCAACTTGACATGTACGCACTAAATCATTCGTAATTTTTTATTTTTTTGCTCAAAATGACACGAATCCAATGCCCACGTTAAGCTTGCTTATTTTTTATTTATTTTGACATAATTTATGACAAAAATAGAGACTACAAAGCGTCCAAGTAATCCAATATATCCCTAGTTGCGTGATGCCATTCTTTATGCTTCATTTAGAAGCCTTTCCTTAATGAGCACCAATGATCAATTTAGAATGATCACTTTAACTGGCCGATCAACTTGACATGTCCGCACGAAATCGTCCGTAACTTTTGATTTATAGCCCAGAAACACATGAATCCAATGCCCATGTTAAGCTAGCTATATTTCCTATATTTTAACAAATTGTGAGATAGAAATAGAGATGGCATAACGTCCAAATAATCCAATCTATCCAAAATTGTATGATGCCACAAGTTATACTTCATTTATAAGCCTTTACTCAATGAGAACCAATGATCTGTTTAGAAAAATCATATTAACTTCCAGATCTACTTGATACATACGCACTAAATCGTTCGTAACTTCTTATTTTAAGCTCATAATTACACGAATCCAATGCACTCATTAAGCTAGCTCAATTTTCAATGGTGTTACAAAATTTGAGACAGAACTAGATACAAAAAGCTGTCCACATAATCCAATTTATCCCAAAATGCATAATGCCATGGCATTATGCTTCATTTATAAGCCTTTAGTTAATGAGCCCTAATGATCAGTTTAGGATGATCATATTAACTGGCTGATCAACTTGATATGTTTTCACTAAGTCGTCCATAACTTTTGATTTAGAGCTTAGAAACACACGAATCCAATGCCCACGTTAAATTAGCTCAATTTTCTATATTTTAAAAAAATGTTTGAGATAGAAATAGAGACGCAAAGCGTCCAAGTAATCCAGTCTATCCAAAACTGTGTGATGCCATGCATTATGCTTCATTTATAGCCCTTTACTAACGAACAGTTTAGGATAATCATATTAATTGGCCGATCAACTTGACATGTCTTCACTAAAATTGTCCGTAACTTTTTATTTGAGCTAAAAGTTACACGAATCCAATGCCCACGTTAAGCTACCTCAATTTTCTCTAGTGTTTCAAAATTTGAGACATAATTAGATACGACAAATTGTCCAAATAATCTACTCTATCCCTATCGGCGTGATGCCATGCAATATGCTTCATTTATAAGCCTTAACTCAATGAGCACCAATGATCAGTTTAGAGTGATCATATTAACTGGCCAATTAACTTGACATTTCCGCACTAAATCATCTGTAATTTTTTTTCAGCTCAAAATGACACGAATCCAATTCCCACGTTAAGCTTGCTAAATTTTCTTTATTTTGACAAAAGTTGTGATACAAATAGAGACGACAAAGCGTCTAAGTAATCCAATCTATCAAAAACTGTGTGATGCCATGCATTATGCTTCATTTATAAGCCTTTACTCAGTGAGCACCAATGCTCAGTTTAGAAAAATCATATTAACTGGCCAATAAACTTGACATATCCGCACTAAATCGTCCATAACTTTTGATTTTGAGCTCGGAATGACACGAAGTCAATGCCCACGTTAAGCTAGCTCAATTTTCTATATTGTTACAAAATTTGAGACCGAACCAGATACGAAAAACCATCCAAATAATCCAATCTATCCCTAACTGTGTGATGCTATGCAATATGCTTCATTTATAAGCCTTTACTCAATGAGCACCAATGATCAGTTTAGAGTTATCATAGTAACTGGCCGATCAACTTGACATGTCCGCACTAAATCGTCTGTAAGTTTTTTTTTAGCTCAAAATGACACGAATGCAATGCCCACGTTAAGCATGCTAAATTGTCTTTATTTTGACAAAATTTGAGATAGAAATAGAGATGACAAAGCGTCCAAGTAATCCAATCTATCCAAAATTGTGTGATGCCATGCATTATGCTTCATTTATAAGTGTTTAGAAAATTAGCACCATTGATGAGTTTAGAATAATCATAGTAACTGGCCGATCAACTTGACACATTCGCACTAAAACGTTTGTAACATTTGATTTAAGACCTCAGAATGACACGAATCCAATGCCCACGTTAAGCTAGCTAAATTTTCAATATTTTGCAAAATTTAAGACAGAAATAGAGACAACAAAGTGTCCAAGGAATCCAATCTATCCCAAAATATGTGATGCCATGTTTTATGCTTCATTTATAAGCTTTTACTAATTTAGTACCATTGATCAGTTTAGAATATTCATGTTAACTAGCCGATCAATTTGATATTTCTGCACTAAATCATCCGTAATTTTTGATTTAGAGATCAGAATGACACAAATCCAATGACCACGTTAAGCTAGCTCAATTTTCTATATTGTAACAAAATTTTAGATATATATATATATAGCCAAAACTGTGTGATTATTCCAATTATTCCAATTTATCCAAAACTGTGTGATGTCGTGCATTATGCTTCATTTATAAGCTTTCAGCACCAATGATCAATTTAGGATAATCATATTAAGTGGCCGATGAACTTGACATGGCCGCACTAAACCATCAGTAACTTTTGATTTTAAGCTCAGAATAACAAGAATCCAATGCCCATATTAAGCTACATAAATTTACTATATTTTAAATAAATTTGATACATATATAGAGAAGAAAAATCATCCAAGTAATCCAATCCATCCAAAAATGTGTGATGCCATGCATTTTGCTTCATTTATAAGCCTTTACACGAATCCAATGCACACGTTAGGCTAGATAAATTTTCTATATTTTAACAAAATTGGAAACAGGAAGAGAGAAGAAAAAGCATCTAAGTAATCAAATCTATACAAAAATGTGTGGTGCCATGCATTATGCTTCAATTATTACCCTTTATTCAATGAGCACTAATGATCAGTTTAGAATAATCATACTAACTGGCCGATCAACTTGACATGTTCGCACTAAATCGTCCGTAAGATTTGATTTTAAGCTCAGTATGACACGAATCTAATGCTCACAATAATGTTGCTAAATTTTCTATATTTGGACAAAATTTGAGACAAGAAATAGAGACAACAAAGCATCCAAGTAATCCAATCTTTCCCAAACTTTGTGATGCCATGCTTTATGCTTCATTTATAAACATTTATTTAAACTACACCAGTGATCAGTTTAGAATGATCACTTTAACTGGCCGATTGACTTGATATGTCCGCACTTAATCTTCCGTAACTTGTGATTTAGTGCTCAGAATTACACGAATCCAAAGTATGCGTAAAGCTAGCTCAATTTTCTATATTATAACAAATTTTGAGACAAAAATAGATATGACAAAGCATCCAAGTAATTTAATCCATCCAAAACTCTATGCTACCATGCAATATGCTTCATTTATAAGCCTTTACGCAATGAGCACCAATGTTCAGTTTAGAATTATCATTTTAATTGGCCGATCAACTTGTCATGTCTTCACTAAATCGTCAGTAACTTTTGATTTACAGGTCAGAATGACACCAATCGAATGCCAACGTTAAGCTAGCTCAATTTTCTATATTCTCACAAAATTTGAGACTGAAATAGAGACGACAAAGTGTCAGCTTAGAATGACACAAATCCAATGACCACGTTAAGCTATCCCAAACTATCCCAAACTTCGTGATGCCATGCTTTATATTTCATTTGTAAGCCTTTACTTACAGAACCAAATTGATCAGCTTAGAATGATCGCTTTAACTGCTGATCAACTTTAGATGTCAGCACTAAATTGTCCGTAACTTTTGATTTAGAGTTCGGAATGACACGAATCCAATGCCAGAGTTAAGCTAGATAAATTTTCTATATTTTACGAAATTTGAAAGAAAAATTGAGACGACAAAGCGTCCAAGTATCCAATCTATCCAAAACTGTGTGATGCCATGCATTATGCTTGATTTATGAGCATCTACCAATGAGCGACAATGATCAGTTTAGAATAATCATATTAACTGGCCGATTACCTTGACACGTACGCACTAAATCGTCTGTAACTTTTGATTTTGATCTCAAAATGACACAAATCCAATGTCCACGTTAAGCTAGATAAATTTTCTACATTTAAAAAAAATTGAGACAGAAATAGATACGACAAAGCGTCCAAGTAATCCAAACCATCCGAAACTCTGTGATGCCATTCATTATTATTCATTTATAAGCTTTTACTCAATAATTACCAATGATCAGTTCAGAATAATCATTTTAACTGGCCGATCAACTTGACATGTTTGTAGTAAATCGTTCATAACTTTTGACTTATAGCTCAGAATGTCATGAATCCAATACGCACATTAAGCTAGATAAATTTTCTATATTCTAAAAATTTTTTGAGACAAAACTAGATATGAAAAAGCATCCAAGTAATCTAATCTATCCCGAACTGAGTGATGTCATGCATTATGCTGCATTTATTAGCCTTTCTTCAATGAGCACCAATGATTAGTTTAGAATGATCACTTTGACTGGCCGATCAACTTGACATTTCTGTACTAAATCATTTGTAATTTTTGATTTCAAGCTCCGAATGACATGAATCCCATGCCCACGTTAAGCTAACTCAATTTTCTATGAAAAATTTGAGACTAAAATAGATACAAAAAGGTGTCCAAGTAATCAAATCTATCCCGGACTGCGTGATGCCACACATTATGCTTCATTTATAAGTCTTTACTCCATGGGAACCAATGATCAGCTTCGAATGATCATTTTAACTGGCCGATTAACTTGACATTTCCACACTAATCCAATGACAAACACGAATCCAATGACAACGTTAAGGTAGCTCTATTTTCTACATTCTGATAAAATTTAAGACAAAAATTGCTTCGACAAGTCCTCCAAGTAATAAAAACTACGTGATGTCATGCATTATGCTTCATTTATAAGCCTTTACTAAATGAGCACCAATGACCAGTTTAGAATAATCAATTTAACTGGCTGATCAACTTGACATGTCTGCACTAAATCGTCTGTAACTTTTGATTTATAGCTCAGAATGAGATGAATCCAATGCAGATGTTCAGGTACTTCAATTTTTATATTGAAATAAAATTTAAGACTAAAATTGCTTCGACAAGTCCTCAAGTAATCAAACTGCGTGATGTCATGCATTATGCTTCATTTGTAAGCTTTACTCAATGAGCACCAATGATCAATTTAGAATGATCACTTTAACTGGCCGATTAACTTTAAATGTCCACACTAAATCATCTGTAAGTTTTGATTTAGAGCTCCGAATGACACGAATCCAATGCCTAGGTTAAGCTAGCTCAAATTTTTTATATTTTGACAAAATTTGAAACAGATATAGGTACGACAAAGCATCCAAGTAATCCATGAAAATTTTTTAAACAGATATACGTACGACAAAGCATCCAAGTAATCCAATCTATCCCGAATTGCGTGATACCATGCATTATGCTTCATTTATAAGCCTTTATTCAATGAGCACCAATGATCAGTATAAAATGATCACTTTAACTGGTCTATCAACTTGACATATCCGCATTTAATCATCCGTAACTTTTGGTTTAGAGCTCAGAATGACACGAATCCACTGCCCACGTTAATCTAACTCAAATTTTTATATTGTGACAAAACTTGAGAGAGAACTAGATACGACAAAGCGTCCAAGTAATCTAATATATCCCAAACTGCGTGATGCAATGCTGTATGCTTCATTTATATGCGTTTACTTAATGAGCACCAATGATCACTTTAGAATGATGACTTTAATTTGGCAATCAACTTGACATATCCTCAAAAAATTGTCTATAAACTATGATTTAGAGCTCAAAATGATATGTATCTAATGCCCACATTAAGCTAGCTCGATGTTTTATATTGTGCAATAATTTGAAGCATAAATAGATACGATAAAGCGTCAAGTAATCCTATCTATCCCAAATTGTGTGATTCCATGCATTATGCTTCCCTTATAAACCTTGACATGGGCGATACACTTGATATGTTTGCACTAAATCGTCCATAAATTTTGTTTTATAGTTCATAATGACAGGAATCCAATGCTCGCGTTAAACTAGCTCAATTTTCTATATTGTGACAAAATTTGAGATAGAAATAGTTACAAAAAAGCGTTCAAGTAATCTAAGCTAGACAAAACTGCATGATGCAATGCATTTTGCTTCATTTATATGCCTTTACTCAATGAGCACCGATGATCAGTTTAGAATGTTCAGTTTAAGTGGCCGATCAACTTGACATTTTTGCAATAAATTGTCCGTAACTTTTTATGTAGAGCTCAGAATGACACGAATCCAATGCCCACGTTCAGCTAGCTCAATTTTTTTCTATTGTAATAAAATTTAAGACAAAAATTGCTTCAGCAAGTCCTCCAAGTAATCAAATCTTTTCAAAACTACGTGATGTCATGCATTCTGCTTCATTTATAAACCTTTAATCAATGAGCACCAATGATCAGTTTAAAATGATCAATTTAACTGGGTGATCAACTTGACATGTCCGCACTAAATCGTCCTTAACTATTGATTTAGAGCTCTGAATGACATGAACCAAATGCCTACGTTAAGCTAGGCCAATTTTCTATATTGTGAAAAAAATATAGACACAAATAAATACAACAAAGCATCCGTGTAATATAATTGATCCTGAACTGCGTGATGTCATACGTTATGCTTCATTTATATGCCTTTATTCAATGAGCACCAATGATCAGTTTAGAAAAATCACTTTAACAGGCCGATCAACTTGACATGCCCGCACTAAATTGTACGTAACTTTTGATTTAGAGCTCGAAGTGACCCGAATCCAATGCCCACGTTAAGCTAGCTCAATTTTCTATATTTTTGAAAAATTTGAGACAGAAATAGATACAAAAAAGAGTTCAAGTAATCCAATATAGCCAAAACTGCATGATTCCATGCATAATACTTCATTTATAAGCCTTTACTCAATGAGCACCGATGATCAGCTTAGAATGATCATTTTAACTGACCGATCAACTTTACATGTCGCACTAAATTGTCCGTTACTTTTGATTTAGAGCTTAGAATGGCACGAATCCAATGCCCATGTTAAGCGAGCTCAATTATCTATAATGTGAGAAAATTTGACAAAGATATATTTACGAAAAAGCGTCCAAATAATCAAATCTATCCCAAAGTGCGTGATGCCATGCATTATTCTTCATTTATAAGCTTTAACTCAATGAGCACCAATGATCAGTTTAGAATGATCATTTTAACTTGCCGATCAACTTGATATGTCCACAATAAATCATCCATAACATATGATTTAGAGCTTAGAATGACACTAATCCAATGCCCACGTTAAGTTAGCTCAATGTTTTATATATTGTGACAAAATTTGAGACAAAACAAGATACGACAAAGCGTCCAAGTAATCGAATCTATCCCAAAATGCGTGATGTCATGCATTATGCTTCATTTATAAGAGTTTACGTAATGATCACCTATGATCAGTTTAGAATGATCACTTGAACTGGCCGATCAATTTGACATGTCCGCACTAAATCATTTGTAACTTACAAAATAGACTAAAAGAGCTACGACAAAGCCTCCAAACAATCCAATCTAGCCCATACTGCGTGTTGCCAAGCATTATGAATTATTTATAAGCCTTTACTAAAGTAGCACTAATGATCAGTTTAGAATGATCATTTTAACTAGCCGATCAACTTGACATGTCTGCCCTATATCGTCTGTAACTTTTGATTTAGAGTTCAGAATGACACCAATCCAACCCCCACGTTAAGCTAGCTCAATTTTCTATATTGTGACAACATTTGGGATTGGAAGAGATACGACAAAGCCTCCAATTAATCCAATGTATCCCAAACTCAAGCCTCCAATTAATGCAATTAATGCAATGCATAATGCGTCATTTATAAGCATTTACTCAAGGAGCAGCAATGATCAGTTTAGAATGATCATTTTACCAGGCCAATCAACTTGACATGTCCGCACTAAATGGTCTGTAACTTTTGATTTTGCGTTCAGAATGACACGAAGCGAATGCCCACGTTAATCTAGCTCAATTTCCTATATTGTGATAACATTTGAGACAAAAGGAGCTCAACAAAGCCTCCAATTAATCCAATGTATCCCAAACTGTGTGATGCCATGCAGTATGCTTCATTTATAAGCCTTTACTCAAGGAGCACCAATGATCAGTTTAGAATGATCAGTTTAACTGGCCTATCAACTTGACATGTCCACTCTAAATCTTCTGTAGCTTTTGATTTATTGTTGAGAATGACACAAGTCCAACGCCAACGATAACCTAGTTCAATTTTCTATATTATGACAATATTTTGAGCATAAATGGGCTACGACAAAGCTTCCAAGTAATCCAATCTATCCCAAACTGTGTGATGCCATGCATTATGCTTAATTTATGAGCCTTTACTCAAGGAGAACCCAGGATTTGTTTAGAATGATCATTTTAACTGGCCGATCAACTTGACATGTCCGCACAAAATAGTACGTAACTTTTGATTTAGTTTTCATAATTACAAGAATCCAACGCCAACGTTAAGCTAACTCAATTTTCTATGTTCTGAAAACATTTGAGACTAAATGAGCTACGACAAAGCCTCCAAGTAATCCAATGTTTACCAAACTGTGTGATGCTATGCATTATGCTTCATTTATGAGCCTTTACTCAAGGAGCACCAATGATTTTTTAGAATGATTGTTTCAACTGGCTGATCAACTTGACATGTCTGCACTAAATCATCTTTAACTTTCGATTTAGAGCATAAAATGACACGAATCCAACGCCGACGTTAACCTAGCTCAATTATCCATATCGTGACAACATTTTAGACTAAAAGAGCTACAACAAAATCTGCAATTAATCCAATCTAGCCAAACTGCGTGTTGCCATGCATTACTTAAGCCTTTACTTAAGCCTTTACTTAAGACCACCAATGATCACTTTAGAATAATCATTTTAACTGGCTGATCAACTTGACATGTGCACACTAAATTGTCCGTAACTTTTGATTTAGAGTTCAGAATGACACAAATCCAATGCCCACGTTGAACTATCTCAGTTTTCCATATTGTGACAACATTTGAGACTGAAAGGGATAAGAAAAAACCTCCACGTAATTCAATGTTTCCCAAACTGCGTGATGCCATTCATTATGCTTCATTTATGAGCCTTCACTCAAGGAGCACCAATGATCAGTTTAGAGTGATCATTTTAACTGGCCAATCAACTTGACATGTCCGCACTAAATCATCTGTAACTTTTGATTTAGAGTGCAGAATGACACGAATTCCGTGCCCACGTTAAGCTAGCGTAATTTCCTATATTGTGACACCATTTGAGACAAAAAGAGCTATGACAAAGCCTCCAAGTAATCCAATGTATACCGAACTTCATTATGCCATCGATTATGCTTCATTTGAAACCCTTTACTCAAGGAGCACCAAAGATAAGTTTAGAATGATTGTTTTAACTAGCTGATCAACTTGACATGTACGCACTAAATCATCTTTAGCTTTTGATTTAGAGCTCAAAATAACATAAGTCCAATGCCCACGTTAACCTAGCTCAATTTTCGACATTGTGACAACATTTTCGACTGACACAGCTACGACAAATTCTCCAAGTAACCTAATCTAGCCCAAACTGCATGTTGCCATGCATTATGATTTATTTATAAGCCTTTACTTCAGGAGCACCAATGATCAGTTTAGAATGATCATTTTAACTGGCCGATCAACTTGACATGTCCGCACTAAATCGTCCGTAACTTTTGATTTAGAGTTCAGAATGAAACTCATCCAACGCCCATGTTAAGCTAGCTAAGTTTTCCATATTGTGATAACATTTGAGACTGGAAGAGCTATGAAAAATCCTCCAAGTAATCCAATGTATCACAAACTGCGTGAGGCCATGCATTATGCTTCATATATAAGCCTTTACTCAAGGAGCACCAATGATCAATTTAAAATGATCATTTTTGCTGGCCAATAAACTTGACATGTCCACACTAAATCGTCCTTGACTTTTGATTTAGAGTTCAGAATGACATGAATCCAATGTCCATGTTAAACAAGCATAATTTTCCATTTTGTGACAACATTTGAGACTGAAACAGGTACGAAAAAGCATCCAAGTAATCCAATGAATCCCAAACTGCGGGATGCCATGCATTATGCCTCATTTATAAGTCTTTACTCAGGGAGGACCAATGATCAGTTTAGAATTATAATTTTAATAGGCTGATCAACTTCAAATGTACGCATTTAATCGTCGGTAACTTTTGAGTTAAAGCTCAAAATGACACGAATCCAACGCCCACGTTAACCTAGTTCAATTTTTAATATTGTGACAACATTTGAGACTGAAATAGCTAAGAAATATCCAATGTATCTCATACAGCGTGATGCCATGCATTATGCCTCATTTATAAGCATTTACCCAAGGAGAACCAATGATCAGGTTAGTAGGATCATCTTAATAGGCCGATCAACATGACATATCCCTTCTAAATCGTCCGTAACTTTTGATTTAAAGTTCAAAATGACACGAATCCAACGCGCATGTTAAGCTAGCTCAATATTGCATATTGTGATAACATTTGACACTGAAAAAGCTACAAAAATGCCTCCAAGTAATCCAATGTATCTCAAACTGAGTGATGCCATGCATTATGCTTCATGTATAAGCCTTTACTCAAGAAGCGCAAATGATCAATTGAAAATTATCATTTTAACCGGCCGATCAACTTGACATGTCCACACTAAATCATATGTAACTTATGATTTAGAGTTCAAAATGACACAAATCCAACGCCCACGTTAAGCTAGCTAAAGTTTCTATATTGTGACTACATTTGAAACTGAAAGAGCAACGACAAAGCCTCCAAGTAATTGAATGTATCCCAAACTGCGTGATGCCATGCATTATGCTTACTTTATAAGCTTTTACTCACGGACCACCAATGATTGGCTTAAAGAATGATCATTTTGAATGGCTTATCAACTTGACATGTCCACACGGAATCGTCTGTAACTTTTGATTTAGAGTTCAGAATGACATGAGTCCAATGCCCACATTAAGCTAGCTAAATTTTCGATATTGTGAAAACATTTGAGACTGAAAGAGCTACACAAAGCCTCCAAGTAATTCAATGTATCGCAAACTGTGTGATGCCATTCATTATGCTTCATTTATAAGCCTTTACTCAAGGAGCACCAATGATAAGTTTAGAGTGATCACTTTTTAACTGTCCGATCAACTTCACATGTCCGCACTGAATTGTCCGTAACTTTAGAGTTCAGAATAACATGGATCCAACGCCCATTATAAGCTATCTCGATTTTCCATATTGTGACAACATTTGAGACTGAAAAAACTATGAAGGTATCCAGTGTATCCCGAACTACGTGATGCCATCCATTATCCATCATTTATAACCCTTTACTCAAGAAGCACCAATGATCAGTTTAGAATTATCATTTAAGTTGGCCAATCAACTTCACATGTCCACACTAAATTGTATGCAACTTTTGATTTAGAGTTCAGAATGACACGAATCCAACTCCCACGTTAAGCTGGCTCAATTTTTAATATTGTGACAACAATTGAGACTGAAAAAGATAGGAAAAGCCTCCAAGTAATCCAATATATCCCAAACAGCGTGATACGATGCATTATGCTTCATTTAAAAGCCTTTACTCAAGCAACAACAATGATCAGTTTAAAATGATAATTTTAACTGCCCGATCAACTTGACATGTCCGCACTAAATTGTCTGTAACGTTTGATTTAGAGTTTAGAATGACACGAATCCAACGCCAACGTTAAGCTTGCTCAATTTTTTCTATTGTGAAAACTTCTGATACTAAAAGAGCTGCTTCAAAGCCTCCAAGTAATCCAATGTATCCCAAACTGCTTGATGCCATCCATTATGCTTAATTTAAAACCCTTTACCCAAGCAGCACCAATGATCGGTTTAGAATGATCATTTTAACTGGCCGATCAACTTGACATGTCTGAACTAAATTGGCCGTAATTTTTTATTTTGAGTTCAAAACGACACTATTCCAATGCCCACGTTAAGCTAGCTCATTTTTCAATATTGTTACAAAATTTAAGTCTGAAATAGCTACGACAAAGCCTCCAAGTAATCTAATGTATCACAAACTACGGGATGTCATGTATTATTCTTCATTTATAAGCCTTTACTGAAGGAGCACTAATAATCAGTTTATAATGATCATTTTAACTAGCTGATCAACTTGACATGTCCGCACTAAATCTTCGTCGACTTTTGATTTAGAGCTCAAAATGACATGAGTCCTATACCCATGTTAAACTAGCTCAATTTTCCATATTGTGACAACATTTGAGACTAAAAGAACTACGAAAAAAGCCTCCAAGTAATCCAATGTATCCAAAACTGAGTGATGTCATGCATTATGGTTCATGTATAAGCCTTTACTCAAGCATCACCAATGATCAATTTAAAATTATCATTTGAACTGGACGATCAACTTGACATGTCCGCACTAAATCGTATGTAACTTATGTATCCCAAACTGCATNGAGCATCTACCAATGAGCAACAATGATCAGTTTAGAATAATCATATTAACTGGCCGATTACCTTGAAACGTACGCACTAAATCGTCTGTAACTTTTGATTTTGATCTCAAAATGACACAAATCCAATGTCCACGTTAAGCTAGATAAATTTTATACATTTAAAAAAAAATTGAGACAGAAATAGATACGACAAAGCGTCCAAGTAATCCAAACCATCCGAAACTCTGTGATGCCATTCATTATTGTTTGTTTATAAGCTTTTACTCAATAATTACCAATGATCAGTTCAGAATAATCATTTTAACTGGCCGATCAACTTGACATGTTTGTAGTAAATCGTTCATAACTTTTGACTTATAGCTCAGAATGTCATGAATCCAATACGCACATTAAGCTAGATAAATTTTCTATATTCTAAAAATTTTTTGAGACAAAACTAGATATGAAAAAGCATCCAAGTAATCTAATCTATCCCGAACTGAGTGATGTCATGCATTATGCTGCATTTATTAGCCTTTCTTCAATGAGCACCAATGACTAGTTTAGAATGATCACTTTGACTGGCCGATCAACTTGACATTTCTGTACTAAATCGTTTGTCATTTTTTATTTCAAGCTCCGAATGACATGAATCCAATGCCCACGTTAAGCTAACTCAATTTTCTATGTCGTGAAAATATTTGAGACTAAAATAGATACAAAAAGGTGTCCAAGTAATCAAATCTATCCCGGACTGCGTGATGCCACACATTATGCTTCATTTATAAGTCTTTACTCCATGGGAACCAATGATCAGCTTCGAATGATCATTTTAACTGGCCGATTAACTTGACATTTCCACACTAAATCATTCGTAACTTTTGATTTAGAGCTCAGAAAGACACGAATCCAATGACAACATTAAGGTAGCTCTATTTTCTACATTCTGATAAAATTTAAGACTAAAATTGCTTCGACAAGTCCTCCAAGTAATCAAACTGTGCGATGTCATGCATTATGCTTCATTTGTAAGCTTTACTCAATGAGCACCAATGATCAATTTAGAATGATCACTTTAACTTGCCGATTAACTTGAAATGTCCACACTAAATCATCTGTAAGTTTTGATTTAGAGATCGGAATGACACGAATCCAATGCCTAGGTTAAGCTAGCTCAAATTTTTTTATATTTTGACAAAATTTGAAACAGATATAGGTACGACAAAGCATCCAAGTAATCCATGAAAAAATTTGAAACAGATATAGGTATGACAAAGCATCCATGTAATCCAATCTATCCCGAATTGCGTGATACCATGCATTATGCTTCATTTATAAGCCTTTATTCAATGAGCACCAATGATCAGTATAAAATGATCACTTTAACTGGTCTATCAACTTGACATATCCGCATTTAATCATCCGTAACTTTTGATTTAGAGCTCAGAATGACACGAATCCACTGCCCACGTTAATTTAACTCAAATTTTTATATTGTGACAAAATTTGAGAGAGAACTAGATACGACAAAGCGTCCAAGTAATCTAATATATCCCAAACTGCGTGATTCAATGCTGTATGCTTCATTTATATGCGTTTACTTAATGAGCACCAATGATCACTTTAGAATGATGACTTTAATTTGGCGATCAACTTCACATATCCTCAAAACATTGTCTATAAACTATGATTTAGAGCTCAAAATGATATGTATCTAATGCCCACATTAAGCTAGCTCGATGTTTTATATTGTGCAAAAATTTGAAACATAAATAGATACGATAAAGCGTCAAGTAATCCTATCTATCGCAAATTGTGTGATTCCATGCATTATGCTTCCCTTATAAACCTTGACATGGGCGATACACTTGATATGTTTGCACTAAATCGTCCATAAATTTTGTTTTATAGCTCATAATGACAGGAATCCAATGCTCGCGTTAAACTAGCTCAATTTTCTATATTGTGACAAAATTTGAGATAGAAATAGTTACAAAAAAGCGTTCAAGTAATCTAAGCTAGACAAAACAGCGTGATGCCATGCATTTTGCTTCATTTATATGCCTTTACTCATTGAGCACCGATGATCAGTTTAGAATGTTCAGTTTAAGTGGCCGATCAACTTGACATTTTTGCAATAAATTGACCGTAACTTTTTATGTAGAGCTCAGAATGACACGAATCCAATGCCCCCGTTCAGCTAGCTCAATTTTTTGTATTGTGATAAAATTTAAGACAAAAATTGCTTCAGCAAGTCCTCCAAGTAATCAAATATTTCCAAAACTACGTGATGTCATGCATTCTGCTTCATTTATAAACCTTTAATCAATGAGCACCAATGATCAGTTTAAAATGATCAATTTAACTGGGTGATCAACTTGACATGTCCGCACTAAATCGTCCTTAACTATTGATTTAGAGCTCTGAATGACACGAACCAAATGCCTACGTTAAGCTAGGCCAATTTTCTATATTGTGAAAAAAATTTAGACAGAAATAAATACAACAAAGCATCCGTGTAATATAATCGATCCCGAACTGCGTGATGTCATACATTATGCTTCATTTATATGCCTTTATTCAATGAGCACCAATGATCAGTTTAGAAAAATCACTTTAGCTGGCCGATCATCTTGACATGCCCGCACTAAATTGAACGTAACTTTTGATTTAGAGCTCGAAGTGACCCGAATCCAATGCCCACGTTAAGCTAGCTCAATTTTCTATATTTTTGAAAAATTTGAGACAGAAATAGATACAAAAAAGAGTTCAAGTAATCCAATATAGCCAAAACTGCATGATTCCATGCATAATACTTCATTTATAAGCCTTTACTCAATGAGCACCGATGATCAGCTTAGAATGATCATTTTAACTGACCGATCAACTTTACATGTCGCACTAAATTGTCCGTTACTTTTGATTTAGAGCTTAGAATGGCACGAATCCAATGCCCATGTTAAGCGAGCTCAATTATCTATAATGTGAGAAAATTTGACAAAGATATATTTACGAAAAAGCGTCCAAATAATCAAATCAATCCCATGCATTATTCATCATTTATAAGCTTTAACTCAATGAGCACCAATGATCAGTTTAGAATGATCATTTTAACTTGCCGATCAACTTGATATGTCCAAAATAAATCATCCATAACATATGATTTAGAGCTTAGAATGACACTAATCCAATGCCCACGTTAAGTTAGCTCAATGCTTTATATATTGTGACAAAATTTGAGACAAAACAAGATACGACAAAGCGTACAAGTAATCCAATCTATCCCAAAATGCGTGATGTCATGCATTATGCTTCATTTATAAGAGTTTACTTAATGATCACCTATGATCAGTTTAGAATGATCACTTGAACTGGCCGATCAATTTGACATGTCCGCACTAAATCATTTGTAACTTATGATTTAGAGCTTAGAATGACACAAATCCAACGCCCACGTTAAGCTAGCTCAATTTTCTATATTTTGACAAAATTTGACACAGAAATAGATATGACAATCCGTCCAAGTAATACAATCTATCCCGAACTATGTGATTCCATGCATTATGCTTCATTTATAAGCCTTTACTCAATGAGCACCAACAATCAGTTTAGAATGATCACTTTAACATGCCGATCAACTTGACATGTCCGCACTAAATCGTCCGTAACTTTTGATTGTATAGCTCAGAATGACATGAATCCAATGGCTAGGTTAAGATAGCTCAATTTTCTATATTCTGGAAAATTTATGACAGAAATAGATACGACAAAGTGTCCCTATAATCCAATCTATCCCAAACTGCGTGATGCCATGCATTATGCTTCATTTATAAGCCTTTACTCAATGAGCACCAATTATCAGTTAAGAATGATCATTTTAACAGGTCGATCAACTTGACATGTACGCACTAAATGATAAGTAACTTTTGAATTAGAGCTCCGAATGAAATGAATCCAATGTCCACGTTAAGCAAGCTCAATTTTTTTACATTGTGATAAAAAATTTAAGACTAATATTGCTTTGACAAGTCCTCCAAGTAATAAAATCTATCCAAAACTACGTAATGTCATGGATTATGCTTCATTTATAAGCCTTACTCTTTTAGCACCAATGATCAGTTTAAAATGATCAATTTAACTAGGCGATTAACTTGACATGTATGCACTAAATCGTCCATAATATTTGATTATATAACTCATAATGACACTAATACAATACACACGTTAAGCTAGCTCAATTTTCGATATTGTGACAAAATTTGAGATAGAAATAGATACGACAAAGCGTCCATGTAGTCTAATCTATGCCGAAATGTGTGATGTCATGCATTATGCTTCATTTATAAGCGCTTACTAAATTAGCACCATTGATCAGTTTAGAATGATCACTTTAACTGACAGATGAACATGTCCGCACTAAATTGTATGTAACTTTTGATTTAGAGCTCCGAACGACACGAATCCAATGCCCACGTTAATCTAGCTAAATTTTCTATATTGTGACAAAATTTGAGCCAGAAACAGATAAAAACTGCATCCAACCAATCCAATCTATCTCGAGCTGTGTAATGCCATGCATTTTGCTTTATTTAAAAGCCTTTACTCAATCAGCACAATAATCAGTTTATAATGATCACTTTAACTGGCAGATCAACTTGACATGTCCGCACTAAATCGTCCCTAACTTTTGATTTAGAGCTCTGAATGACACGAATCCAACGCCCACATTAAGCTAGCTCCATTTTCTATATTGTGACAATTTGAGACAGAAACAAATACAAAAAAGAGTTCAAGTAATCCAATCTATCCAAAACTGCGTGATGCCGTGCATTACCTTAATTTATAAGCCTTTACTCAATAAGCAGCAATGATCAGTTAAGAATGATCACCTTAACTGGCTGATCAACTTGACATATCAGCACTAAATTGTCTATAACTTATGATTTAGAGCTCAGAATGACACGAATCCAATGTCCATGTTAAGCTAGCTCAGTTCAATGTTGTAACATAATTTGAGACAGAAATAGATAAGACAAAGCCTCCAAGTAATCCAATATATCCCGAACTGCGTGATATCATGCATTATGCTTCATTTATAAGCCTTAACGCAATGAGCACCAACGATCAGTTTAGAATGATAAGTTTAACTGGATGATCAACTTGACATGTCTGCACTAAATCATCGGTAACTTTTGATTTAAAGCTCAAAATAACACGAATCCAATGTCCACGTTAAACTAGCTAAATTTTCTATATTGCGACCAAATTTGAGACAGAAATTGATACGAAAAAGCATTCAGGCAATCCAATCTAGCCAAACAGCGTGATGCTATGCATTAGCTTAATTTATAAGCCTTTACTCAATGAGGACCAATGATCAGTTAAGAATGATCACTTTAACTGGCGATCAACTTGACATATCCTCACTAAATCGTCCCTAACTTTTGATTTACATCTCAAAATGACACGAATCCAATGCCCACGTAAAGCTTGCTCAATTTTCTATATTAGGATAAAATTTGAGACTGAAATAGATATAAAAAAGCATTCAAGTAATCCAATCTAGCAAAAAAATGTGTGATGCCATGCATTATGCTTCATTTATAAGCCTTTACTCAGTGAGCTTAAATGATCAGTTTAGAATGATCACTTGAACTAGGCGATCAACTTGAAATTTCTGCACTAAATCGTCGGTAACTTTTGATTCAAAGCTCATAATAACAAGAATCAGTTGCCCACATTAAGCTAGCGCAATTTTCTATATTGTGACAAATTGAGACAAAATAGATACAAAAGCCTTCAAGTATTCCAATTTATGCAAAACTGCATGATGCCATGCATTATGCTTCATTTATAAGCCTTTACTCAATGAGCACAAATCATCAGTTTAGAATGATCCCATTAACTAGGCGATCAACTTGTCATGTCTACATTGAATCGTCCATAACTTTTGATTTAGAGCTCATAATAACACGAATCCAATGCCGAAGTTAATGTAGCTCAATTTTCTATATTTCATTTCTAAGCCTTTACTCAATGCATTATACTTCATTTCTAAGCCTTTACTCAATGAGCATCGATGATCTGTTTAGAATGATCACTTTAACTGCCCGATCAACTTGACATGTCCGCACTAAATCGTCCCTAACTTTTTATTTAGAGCTCAGAATCACACGAATCCAATGCCCACATTAAGCTAGCTCACTTTGCTATATTGTGACAAAATTTAAGACCAAAATAGATACAACAAAACGTTCATGTAATCCAATCTATCCCGAACTTTGTTATTCCATATATTATGCTTCATTTATAAGCTTTTACTCAATGAGCACCAATGATCAGGTAAGAATGATCACTTTAATTGGCCGATCAACTTGACATGTCCGTATTATATCGTCCAAAATTTTGATTTAGATATCAGACTGGCACGAATCCAATGCCCACGTTAAACTAGATCAATTCTCTATATTGCGAAAAAACTTGAGACAGAAATAGATACGACAAAACGTCCCGGTAATCCAATCTATCCTAAACTGCGTGATGTCATGCATTATAAATCATTTATAAGCCTTTACTTAATTATGAGCACCAATGATCAGTTTAGAATGATCACTTGAACTGGCCGATCAACTTGACATGCCCAAACCATCCGAAACTTTTGATTTAGAGCTCTGAATGACAGGAATCCAACGCACATGTTTAGCTAGCTCAATTTACTATATTGTGACAAAATTTGAGACATCAATAGATAAGACAAAGTGTCCATGTAATCCAATCTGTCCCAAACTTCGTGATGCCATGCATTATCCTTTATTTATAAGCCTTTACTCAATGAGCACCAGTGATCAGCTAAGAATGATCACTTTAAATGGCTGATGAACTTGACATGTCTGCACTAAATTGTTCGAACTTTGGATTTAGAGGTCAGACTAGCACGAAACCAATGCCCACGTTAAACTAGATCAATTTTCTATATTGTGACAAAATTTGAGACAGAAATAGATACGACAAAGCGTCCATGTAATCCAATTTATCCCGAACTGCGTGATGCCATGCTATGATTCATTTATTAGCCTTTACTCAATGAGCACCAATGACCAGTTAAGAATGATCACTTTAACTGGTTGATCAACTTGACATGGTTGCACTAAATCGTTCGTAACTTATGAGTTAGAGCTCAATATGATACGAATCCTATGCCCACGTTAAGCAAGCTAATTTTCTATATTGTGATAAAATTTGAGGTAGAAATAGATACGACAAAGTATCCAAGTAGTCCAATCTATCCCGAGCTGCGTGATGTTTTACATTAAGTATCATTTATAGCCTTTACTCAATTAGCACCAATGATCTGTTTAGAATGATCACTTTAACTGCCCGATCAACTTGACATGTCCGCACTAAATCGTCCCTAACTTTTTATTTAGAGCTCAGAATCACACGAATCCAATGCCCACATTAAGCTAGCTCACTTTGCTATATTGTGACAAAATTTAAGACCAAAATAGATACGACAAAACGTTCATGTAATCCAATCTATCCCGAACTTTGTTATTCCATATATTATGCTTCATTTATAAGCTTTTACTCAATGAGCACCAATGATCAGGTAAGAATGATCACTTTAATTGGCCGATCAACTTGACATGTCCGTATTATATCGTCCAAAATTTTGATTTAGATATCAGACTGGCACGAATCCAATGCCCACGTTAAACTAGATCAATTCTCTATATTGCGAAAAAACTTGAGACAGAAATAGATACGACAAAACGTCCAGGTAATCCAATCTATCCTAAACTGCGTGATGTCATGCATTATAAATCATTTATAAGCCTTTACTTAATTATGAGCACCAATAATCAGTTTAGAATGATCACTTGAACTGGCCGATCAACTTGACATGCCCAAACCATCCGAAACTTTTGATTTAGAGATCTGAATGACAGGAATCCAATGCACATGTTTAGCTAGCTCAATTTACTATATTGTGACAAAATTTGAGACATCAATAGATAAGACAAAGTGTCCATGTAATCCAATCTGTCCCAAACTTCGTGATGCCATGCATTATCCTTTATTTATAAGCCTTTACTCAATGAGCACCAGTGATCAGCTAAGAATGATCACTTTAAATGGCTGATGAACTTGACATGTCTGCACTAAATTGTTCGAACTTTGGATTTAGAGGTCAGACTAGCACGAAACCAATGCCCACGTTAAACTAGATCAATTTTCTATATTGTGACAAAATTTGAGACAGAAATAGATACGACAAAGCGTCCATGTAATCCAATTTATCCCGAACTGCGTGATGCCATGCTATGATTCATTTATTAGCCTTTACTCAATGAGCACCAATGACCAGTTAAGAATGATCACTTTAACTGGTTGATCAACATGACATGGTTGCACTAAATCGTTCGTAACTTATGAGTTAGAGCTCAATATGATACGAATCCTATGCCCACATTAAGCAAGCTAATTCTCTATATTGTGATACAATTTGAGGTAGAAATAGATACGACAAAGTATCCAAGTAGTCCAATCTATCCCGAGCTGCGTGATGTTTTACATTAAGTATAATTTATAGCCTTTACTCAATTAGCACCAATGATCAGTTTAGAATGATCACTTTAACTGGCCGATCAACTTGACATGTCCGCACTAAATCGTCTGTATCTATTGATTTAGATTTCAAAATGACACGAATCCAATGCCCATGTTAAGCTAGCTCAATTTTCTATATTGTGACGAAATTTGAGACCAAAATAGATACGACAAAGCATCCAAGTAATCCAATCTATCCCGAACTGCGTGATGTCATGCATTATACTTGATTTGTAAGCCTTTTACTCAATGAGCACCAATGGTCAGTTTAGAATGATCACTTTAACTGGCCGATCAACATGACATTTCCGCACTAAATTGTCCGTAACTTTTGATTTAGGGCTCAGAATTACATGAATCCAATGCCCCCGTTAATCTAGCTCAATTTTCTATATTGTGACAAAATTTTAGACAAAAATAGATACGACAAAGTGTCCATGTAATCCAATCCATACCAAACTTCCTGATGGCATGCATTATGCTTCAGTTATAAGCCTTTACTCAATGAACACCAATAATCAGTTAAGAATGATCACTTTAACTGGCCGATCAACTTGACAGGTCCTCACTAAAGCTTCCGAACTTTTTTTTAGAGGTCAGACTGGAACGAATCCAATGCCTACGTTATACTCGCTAAATTTCCTATATTGTGAAAACTTTTAAGACAGAAATAGATACAACAAAACGTCCATGTAAGCCAATCTATCCCAAACTGCGTGGTGCCATGCATTATGCTTCATTTATAACCCTTTACTCAATGAGCACCCATCATCAATTAAGAATGATTAGTTTAACTGGCTGATCAAATTGACATGTCCACACTAAATCGTCTGAACTTTTGATTTAGAGTTTAGACTGGCATGAATCCAATGCCCAAGTTAAACTAGCTCAATTTTCTATATTGTGACAAAATTTGAGACAGAAATAGATACGACAAAGCGTCAATGTAATCCAATTTATCCCGAACTGCGTGATGCCATGCTATGATTCATTTATTAGCCTTTACTCAATGAGCACCAATGACCAGTTAAGAATTATCACTTTAACTGGTTGATCAACTTGACATGGTTGCACTAAATCGTTCGTAACTTATGAGTTAGAGCTCAATATGATACGAATCCTATGCCCACGTTAAGCAAGCTAATTTTCTATATTGTGATAAAATTTGAGGTAGAAATAGATACGACAAAGTATCCAAGTAGTCCAATCTATCCCGAGCTGTGTGATGTTTTACATTAAGTATCATTTATAGCCTTTACTCAATTAGCACCAATGATCAGTTTAGAATGATCACTTTAACTGGTCGATCAACTTGACATGTCCGCACTAAATCGTCTGTATCTATTGATTTAGATTTCAAAATGACACGAATCCAATGCCCATGTTAAGCTAGCTCAATTTTCTATATTGTGACCAAATTTGAGACCAAAATAGATACGACAAAGCATCCAAGTAATCCAATCTATCCCGAACTGCGTGATGTCATGCATTATACTTGATTTGTAAGCCTTTTACTCAATGAGCACCAATGGTCAGTTTAGAATGATCACTTTAACTGGCCGATCAACATGACATGTCCGCACTAAATTGTCCGTAACTTTTGATTTAGGGCTCAGAATTACATGAATCCAATGCCCCCGTTAATCTAGCTCAATTTTCTATATTGTGACAAAATTTTAGACAGAAATAGATACGACAAAGTGTACATGTAATCCAATCCATACCAAACTTCCTGATGGCATGCATTATGCTTCAGTTATAAGCCTTTACTCAATGAACACCAATAATCAGTTAAGAATGATCACTTTAACTGGCCGATCCACTTGACAGGTCCTCACTAAAGCTTCCGAACTTTTTTTTAGAGGTCAGACTGGAACGAATCCAATGCCTACGTTATACTCGCTAAATTTCCTATATTGTGAAAACTTTTAAGACAGAAATAGATACGACAAAACGTCCATGTAAGCCAATCTATCCCAAACTGCGTGGTGCCATGCATTAGGCTTCATTTATAACCCTTTACTCAATGAGCACCCATCATAAATTAAGAATGATTAGTTTAACTGGCTGATCAAATTGACATGTCCACACTAAATCGTCTGAACTTTTGATTTAGAGTTTAGACTGGCATGAATCCAATGCCCAAGTTAAACTAGCTCAATTTTCTATATTGTGACAAAATTTGAGACAGAAATAGATACGACAAAGCGTCCATATAATCCAATCTATCCCAAACTACGCGATGCCATGCATTATGCTTCATTTATAAGCTTTTACTCAATGAGTACCAATGATTAGTTAAGAATGATCACTTTAACAGGCTGATCAACTTGACATGTCCACACTAAATCGTTCATATAACTTATGAGTTAGAGCTCAGAATGACACGAATCCAATGCCCACGTTAAGCTAGCTCAATTTTCTATATTGTGATAAAATTTGAGACAGAAATAGATACGACAAACATCCAAGTAATCCAATCTATTCCGTACTGCGTGATGCAATGCATTATGCTTCATTTATAAGCCTTTACTCAATGAGCACCAATGATCAGTTAAGAATGCTCACTTTAACTGGTTGATCAACTTTAGATGTCCGCACTATATCGTACGTAACTTATGAGTTAGAGCTCAAAATGATACGAATCTAATGCCCACGTTAATCTAGCTCAATTTTCTATACTATGACAAAATTTGAGGTAGAAATAGATACGAAAAAGTATCCAAGTAATCTAATCTATCCCGAGCTGCGTGAGGTCATGCATTATGCATCATTTATAGCCTTTACACAATGAGCACCAATGATCAGTTTTGGATTGATCACTTTAACTGGCCGATCAACTTGACATGTCCGCACTAAATCGTCCGTATCTTTTGATTTAGAGCTCAGAATTACACGAATCCATTGCCCACGTTAAGCTAGCTGTATTTTATATATTGTGACAAAATTGGAGACAGAAATAGATACGACAAAGCATCCATGATATCCCTAACTGCGTGATGTCATGCACTATGCTTCATTTGTAAGCTATTTATTCAATGAGCACCAATGATCAGTTTAGAATGATCACTTAACTGGCCGATCAACTTGACATATACGCACTAAATCGTCCATAACATTTGATTTACGGCTCAGAATGACATGAATCCAATGCCCTTGTTAAGCTAACTCAATTTCTATATTGTGACAAAATTTGAGACTGGAATAGATATGATAAAGTGTCCAAATAATCTAATCTATCCCGAACTACGTGATGTCATGCATTATGCTTCATTTATAAGCTTTTACTCATTGAGCACCAATGATCAATTGAGAATGATCACTTTAACTGGGTGATCAACTATACATGTCTGCACTAAATTGAGCATAACTTTTGATTTAGAACTCAGAATAACACTAATCCAATGCACACATTAAGCCAGATCAATTTTCTATTTTGTGACAATATTTGAGATATAAATAGATTCAAAAAGTGTTCAAGTAATCTAATCAGGCCAAAGTGCGTGATGCCATGCATTATGCTTCATTTATTACCCTTTACTCCATGAGCACCAATGATCAGTTAAGAATGATCCCTTTAACTGGCCGATCAAATTGACATGTCCGCACTAAATCCTCCGATTTTTTGATTGAGAAGTTAGACTGGCACAAATCCAATGCCCATGTTAAACCACCTCAATTTTCTATATTGTCACAAAATTCGAGACATAAATAGATACGACAAAGCGTCCATGTAATCCAATCTATCCCGAACAGCGTGGTGCCATGCATTATGCTTCATTTATAAGCCTTTACTCAATGAGCACCAATGATCAGTTAAGAATGATCACTTTAACTGGCTGATCAACTTGAGATTTCCGCACTAAATCGTTCGTAACTTATGAGTTAGAGCTCAAAATGATATGAATCCAATGCCCACGTTAAGCTAGCTCAATTTTCAATATTATGACAAAATTTGAGGCTGAAATAGACACGAAAAAGTATCCAAGTAATCCAATCTATCCCGAGCTGTGTGATGTCATGTATTATGCATCATTTATAGCCTTTACTCAATCAGCACCAATGATCAGTTAGAATGATCACTTTAACTGGCCGATCAACTTCACATGTCCGCACTAAATCGTCCGTATCTTTTGATTTAGAGCTCAGAATTACACGAATCCAATGCCCACGTTAAGTTAGCTGAATTTTCTATATTTTGACAAAATTTGAGACAGAAATAGAGACGACAAAGCGTCTAAGTAATCCAATCTATCCCTAACTGCGTGATGCCATGCACTATGCTTCATTTATCAACCTTTACTGAATGAGGACCAATGATCAGTTAAGAATGATCACTTTTACTGGGTGATAAACTTGACATGGCTGCACTAAATCGTCCATAACTTTTGATTTAGAGCTTAGAATGTCACGAATTCAATGCCCACGTTAAGATAGCTCAATTTTCTATATTGTGACAAAATTTGAGACCGAAGTAGATACGACAAAGCGTCCATTTAATCCAATCTATCCCTAACTTTGTGATGTCATGCATTATACTTCATTTGTAAGCCTTTTATTCAATGAGCACTAATGATCAGTTTAGAATGATCACGTTAACTTCCCGATCAATTTGACATGTATGCAGTAAATAGTCCGTAACTTATGATTTAGAACTCAAAATGACACATATCCAATCCCCACCTTAAGCTAACTCAGTTTTCTATATTGTGACAAAATTTGAGACAGAAATAGATATGACAAAGCGTCCAAATAATCAATTCTATTCCTAACTTCGTGATGTCATACATTTGCTTCATTTGTAAGCCTTTTATTCAGTGAGCACCAATGATCAGTTTAGTATGATCAGTTTAGTATGATCACTTTAACAGGCCGATCAACTTGACATGTCTGCACTAAATCGTCTATAACTTTTGATTTATGGCTCAGAATGATACGAATCCAATGCCCACGTTAAGCCAGCTCAAATTTAAATATTTTGACAAAGTTTGATACAAAAATAGATACGACAAAGCGTCCAAATAATCCAATCTATCCCAACCTACGTGATATCATGAATTATGCTTCATTTATAAGCTTTTACTCAATAAGCAACAATGATCAGTTTAGAATGATCACTTTAACTGGGTGATCAACTGGACTTGTATACACTAAATTGACCATAACTTTTGATTTAGAGCTCGAAATAACACGAATCCAATGTCCACGTTAAGCTAACTCAATTTTCTATATTGTGACAAAATTTGAGACAGAAATAGACACAAAAATCGTTCAAGTACTCCAATCTAGCCAAAAGTGCGTGATGCCATGCATTATGATTCATTTATAAGAATGATCACTTTAACTAGCCGATCAAATTCACATGTCTGCACTAAATCATCTGTAACTTTGGATTTTTAGCTTAGAATGACACGAATCCAATACCCATATTAAGCTAGCTCAATGTTCTATATTGTGATAAAATTTGAGGCTGAAATAGATACGACAAAGCGTCCAAATAATCCAATCTATCCTGAACTACGTGATGTCATTAATTATGCTTCATTTATAAGCTTCAACTCAATGAACACAAATGATCAGTTTAGAAAGATCACTTTACTTGGCCGATAAACTTGACATGTCTGCAATAAATCGTCCGTATCTTTTGATTTAGAGCTCAAAATGACACGAATCCAATGCCTACGTTAAGGTAGCTGAATTTTCTATAATGCGACAAAATTTAAGAGAGAAATAGATACGACAAATCGTCCAAGTAATCCAATATATCCCGAACTGCGTGATGTCATGCATTATACTTCATTTGTAAGCCTTTTACTCAATGAGCACCACTGATCAGTTTAGAATGATCACTTTAACTGGCCGATGAACTTGACATGTCCGCACTAAATCGTTAGTAACATTTAATTTACAGCTTTGAATGACACGAATCTAATGCCCACATTAACCTAGCTCAATTTTCTATATTGTGAAAAAATTTGAGACCGAAATAGATACGACAAAGCGTTCATGTAATCCAATCTATCCCGAACTTTATGATGCCATGCATTATACTTCATTTATAAGCCTTTACTCAATGAGCACCAATGATTAGTTAAGAATGATCACTTTAACTGGCTGATAACCTTGACATGTCCGCATTAAATCATTCGAACGTTTGATTTAGAGATCTGACTAGCACGAATCCAATGCCCACGTTAAACTAGATCAATTTTCTGTATTGTGAAAAAATTTGAGACAGAAATAGAAACGACAAAGCATCCATATAATCCAATCTATCCTGAACTGCTTGATGACATGCATTATGCATCATTTATAAGCATTTTATTCAATGAGCACGAATGATCAATTTAGTATGATCACTTTAACTGGCCGATCAACTTGACATGTCGGCACTAAATCATCTGTAACTTTTGATTTACGGCTCCGAATGACACGAATCTAGTGCCCACGTTAAGCTAGCTGAATTTTCTAATTCTGGCAAAATTTGAGACAAAAATAGATACGTCCAAGTAATCTAATCTATCCCAAACTGCGTGATGTCATGTATTATGCTTCATTTGAAAGCCTTTTACTCAATGAGCACCAATGATCAGTTTAGAATGATCACTTTAACTGGCCGATCAACTTGACATGTCTGCACTAAATCATCAGTAACTTTTAATTTACAGCTCTGAATGACACGAATCTAATGCCCACATTAAGCTAGCTCAATTTTCTATATTGTGACAAAATTTGAGACCTAAATAGATAGACAAAGCGTCCATGTAATCCAATCTA
The DNA here is from genome assembly GCA_018901945.1 of Pugionium dolabratum. NCBI lineage: Eukaryota > Viridiplantae > Streptophyta > Magnoliopsida > Brassicales > Brassicaceae > Pugionium > Pugionium dolabratum. Next base: position 48,254 of record JAEVFF010000497.1, read on the forward strand.
TCCCGAAATTTGTGATGCCATGCAATATACTTCATTTATAAGCATTTACTCAATGAACACCAATGATCAGTTAAGAATGATCACTTTAACTGGCTGATAACCTTGACATGTCTGCATCAAATCATTTGAACATAAGATATAGAGATCAAATTGACACGAATCCAATGCGCCCATGTTAAACTAGATCAATGTTCTGTATTGTGAAAAACTTTGAGACAGAAATAGATACGACAAAGCATCCAAATAATCCAATCTATCCCAAACTACGTGATATCATGAATCATGCTTTATTTATAAGCTTTTACTCAATGATCACCAATAGATCAATTTTCTGTATTGTGAAAAACTTTGAGACAGGTGATCAACTTGACATGGCTGCACTAAATCGTATGTAACTTTTGATTTAGAGCTCAGAAAAACACGAATCCAATGCCCACGTTAAGCTAACTCAATTTTCTATAACTTGTGACAAAATTTCAGATAGAAATAGATACAAAAAAGCGTTCAAGTACTCCAATCTAGCCAAAAGTGCGTGATGCCATGCATTATGATTCATTTATAAGAATGATCACTTTAACTAGCCGATCAACTTCACATGTCTGCAATAAATCATCTGTAACTTTTGATTTAAAGATTAGAATGACACTAATCCAATACCCATATTAAGCTACCTCAATTTTCTTTATTGCCACAAAATTTGAGACAGAAATAGATACGACAAAGCGTTCAAATAATCCAATCTATCTTGAACAATGTGATGTCATTAATTATACTTCATTTATAAGCTTTTACTCATTGAGGACCAATGATCAGTTTAGAAAGAGCACTTTAACTGGCCGATCAACTTGACATGTCCGCACTAAATTGTCCGTATGTTTTTATTTAGAGCTCAAAATGACACGAATCCAATGCCCACGTTAAGCTAGCTGAATTTTCTATAATGGGACAAAATTTGAGATCGAAATAGGTACGACAAAGCGTCCAAGTAATCCAATCTATCCCGAAGAGCGTTATGTCATGCATTATTCTTCATTTGTAAGACTTTTACTCAATGAGCACCATTGATCAGTTTAGAATGATCACTTTAACTGGCCGATAAACTTGACATGTCTGCACTAAATCGTGAGTAACTTTTAATTTACAGCTCTGAATGACACGAATCTAATGCCCACATTAAGCCAGCTCAATTTTCTATATTGTGACAAAATTTGAGACCGAAATAGATACGACAAAGCATCCATGTAATGCAATCTATCTCGAACTTTTTGATGCCATGCATTATACTTCATTTATAAGCCTTTACTCAGTGAGCACCAACGATCAGTTAAGAATGATCACTTTAACTAGCTCATAACATTGACATATCCGCATTAAATCGTCAGAACTTTTGATTTAGAGATCAGACTGGCACGAATCCAATGCCCACGTTAAACTAGATCAATTTTCTGTATTGTGAAAAAATTTGAGACAGAATTAGATACGCCAAAGCGTCCATATAATCCAATCTATCCTGAACTGCTTGATGTCATGCATTATGCATCATTTATAAGCCTTTACTCAGTGAGCACCAATGATCAGTTTAGAATGATCACTTTAACTGGTCGATGAACTTGACATTTCCGCACTAAATTGTCCGTAACTTTTGATTTAGAGCTCCGAATGACACGAATCCAATGCCCAAATTAAGCTAGCTCAATTTTCTATATTGTTACAAAATTTGAGAAAGAAATAGATACAACAAAGCGTCCATGTAATCAAATCTGTTCCAAACTTCGTGATGCCATGCATTATGTTTTTTTTATAAGCCTTTACTCAACGCACCAATGATAAGTTAAAAATGATCACTTTAACTGCCCGATCAACTCGACATGTCCGCACTAACTTTTCAGAACTTTTGATTTAGAGGTCAGACTGGCACGAATCAATGGCCACGATAAAGTAGCTCAATTTTCTATATTGCGACAAAATTTGAGACATAAATAGATACGACAAAGCGTCCATGTAATACAATCTATCCCGAACTCCATGATGCCATGCACTATGCTTAACTTATAAGCCTTTACTCTATGAGCACCAATGATCAGTTAAGAATGATCAATTTAACTTGCTGATCAACTTGACATGTCCACACCAAATCGTTCGTAACTTATGAGTTAGAGCTCAAAATGATAGGAATCCAATGCCCACGTTAAGCTAGTTCAGTTTTCTATATTATGAAAAAATTTAAGACAGAAATAGATACGAAAAAGTGTCCAAATAATCCAATCTATCCTGAACTATGTGATGTCATGCATTATGTTTCATTTATAAGTTTTTACTCAATGAGCACCAATGATCAGTTTATAGTGATCACTTTAACAGGCCGATCAACTTGACATGTCCGCACTAAATCGTCCGTATCTTTTTATTTAGAGCTCATAATGACACGAATACAATGTCCACGTTAATCTAGCTGAATTTTCTATATTGTGACAAAATTTGATACAGAAATAGATACGACAAAGCGTTCAAGTAATCCAATATATCCCGAACTGCGTGATGTCATGCATTATGCTTCATTTATAAGATTTTACTCAATGAGCACCAATGATCACTTTAAAGGGCCAATCAACTTAACATGTCCGCACTAATTCGTCAGTAACTTTTAATTTAAAGCTTAGAATGACATGAATCCAATGCCCACGTTAAGCTAGCTCAATTATCTATATTGTGACCAAATTTGAGACAGAAATAAATATGACAAAGTGTCCATGAAATCCAATCCAACCCGAACTGCTTCCATGCATTATGCTTCATTTATAAGCCTTTACTCAATGAGCACAAATGATCAGTTTAGAATGATAACTTTAACTAGGCGATTAACTTGACATGTCCGCACTAAATCTTCCGTAACTATTGATTTAGAGCTGAGAATAACATGAATCCGATGCCCACATTAAGCTAGCTGAATTTTCTATATTGTGAGAAAATTTGAGACAGAAATAGATACGACAAACCGTCCAAGTAATCAAATCTATCCCTAACTGTGTGATGTCTTGCACTATGCTTCATTTGAAAGCTTTTTATTCAATGAGCACCAATGATCACTTTAGAATAATCACTTTAACTGGCCGATCAACTTGACATGTACATAGTAAATTGTCCGTAACTTTTGATTTACGGCTCAGAATGACACGAATCCAATGCCCACGTTAAGCTAGCTCAATTTCTATATTGTGACAAAATTTAAGCCCGAAATAGATATGATAAAGTGTCCAAATAATCCAATCTATCCCGAACTACGTGATGTCATGCATTATGCTTCATTTATAAGCTTTTACTCATTGAACACCAATGATCAGTTTAGAATGATCACTTTAACTGGGTGATCAACTGGACATGTCTGCACTAAATTGACCATACCTTTTTATTTAGAGCTCGGAATAACACAAATCCAATGCGCACGTTAAGCTAGATCAATTTTCTATATTGTGAAAAAATTTGAGATAGAAATAGATACAAAAAGCCTTCAAGTAATCTAATCGAGCCAAAAGTGCGTGATGCCATGTATTATGCTTCATTTATCAACCTTAACTGAATGAGGAACAATGATAAGTTAAGAATGATCACTTTAACTCGGTGATCAACTTGACATGGCTGCACTAAATCGTATGTAACTTTTTATTTAGAGCTCAGAATGTTATGAATTCAATGCCTAAGTTAAGCTAGCTCAATTTTCTATATTTTGACAAAATTTGAGACCGCAATAGATAGGACAAAGCGTCTGTTTAATCCAATATATTCCTAACTTTGTGATGTCATGCATTATACTTCATTTGTAAGCCTTTTATTCAATGAGCACCAATAATCAGTTTAGAATGATCACGTTAACTTCCCGATCAACTTGACATGTACGCAGTAAATAGTCCGTAACTTATGATTTAGAACTCAGAATGACACAAATCCAATCCCCGCGTTAAGCTAGCTAAATTTTCAATATTGTGACAAAATTTGAGACTGAAATAGATATGATAAAGCGTCCAAGTAATCAAATCTATCCCTAACTTCGTGATGTCATACATTTGCTTCATTTGTAAGCCTTTTATTCAATGAGCACCAATGATCAGTTTAGAATGATCACTTTAACTGGCCGATAACCTTGACATGTCGGTACTAGATCGTCTGTAACTTTTGATTTACGGCTCAGAATGACACGAATCCAATGCCCACGTTCATCTAGCTAAATTTTCTATATTGTGCAAAAATTTGAGACAACAATAGATACAACAAAGCGTCCAAATAATCCAATCTATCCCAAACTACGTGATATCATGAATCATGCTTCATTTATAAGCTTTTACTCAATGATCACCAATGATCAGTTTAGAATGATCACTTTATCTGGGTGATCAACTTGACATGTGTACACTAAATTGACCATAACTTTTGATTTAGAGCTCGGAATAACACGAATCCAATGCCCACGTTAAGCTAACTCAATTTTCTATATTGTGACAAAATTTGAGATAGAAATAGAATACCAAAAAGCGTTCAAGTACTCCAATCTAGCCAAAAGTGCGCAATGTCATGCATTATGGTTCATATATAAGAATGATCACTTTAACTAGCCGATCAACTTCACATGTCTGCACTAAATCATTTGTAACCTTTGATTTAAAGCTTAGAATGACACGAATCCAATACCTTTATTAAGCTAGCTCAATTTTCCATATTGTGACAAAATTTGAGACACAAAAAGAAACGACAAAGCCTCTAAATAATCCAATCCATCCTGAACTACGTGATGTCATTAAGTATGCTTCATTTATAAGCTTTTACTCAATGAGGACCAATGATCAGTTTGGAAAGATCACTTTAACTGGCCGATCAACTTGACATGTCCGCACTAAATCGTCCTTATCTTTTCATTTAGATCTCAAAATGACACGAATCCAATGCCTACGTTAAGCTAGCTGAATTTTCTATAATGGGATAAAATTTGAGATAGAAATAGATACAAAAAAGCGTCCAAGTAATCCAATCTAGCCAAAAGTGCGTGATGTCATGCATTATGCTTCATTTATAAGAATCATCACTTTAACTTTTGATTTTGAGCTTAGAATGACACGAATCCAATACCCATATTAAGCTAGCTCAATTTTCTATATTGTGACAAAATTTGAGCAGAAATAGATACGACAAAACGTCCAAATAATCCAATCTATACTGAACTACGTGATGTCATTAATTACGCTTCATTTATAAGCTTCTACTCAATGAGCACCAATGATCGGTTTAGAAAGATCACTTTAACTGGCCGATAAACTTGACACGTCCGCACTAAATCGTCCATATCTTTGGATGTAGAGCTCAAAATGACACGAATCCAATGCCCACGTTACGCTAGCTGAATTTTCTATAATGCGACAAAATTTGAGACAGAAATAGATTCGACAGACATTCCAACTAATCCAATCTATCCCGAACTGCATGATGTCATGCATTATGCATCATTTGTAAGCCTTTTACTCAATGAGCACCAATGATGAGTTTAGAATGAACACTTTAACTGGCCGATCAACTTGACATGTCCGCACTAAATTGTCAGTAACTTTTAATTTACAGATAAGACTGGCACGAATCCAATGCCCACGTTAAACTAGATCAATTTTCTGTATTGCGAAAAAATTTGAGACCGAAATAGATACGACAAAGCATCCATATAATCCAATCTATCCTGAACTGCTTGATGTCATGCATCATGCATCATTTATAAGCCTTTTATTCAATTTGCACCAATGATCAGTTTAGAATGATCACTTTAACTGGCCGATCAACTTGACATGTCGACACTAAATCATCTGTAACTTTTGATTTACTGCTCAGAATGACACGAATCATGTGCCCACGTTAAGCTAGCTCAATTTTGTATATTGTGACAACATTTGAGACAAAAAGAGTTACGACAAAGCATTCATGTAATCCTATCTATCTCGAACTGCGTGATGTCATGCATTCTGCTTGATTTGTAAGCCTTTTACTCAATGAGCACCAATGATCAGTTTAGAATGATCATTTTAACTGGTCGATCAACTTGACATGTGTGCACTAAATCGTCAGTATCTTTTAATTTACAGCTCTGAATGACACGAATGTAATCCCCACATTAAGGTAGCTCAATTTTCTATATTGTGACAAAATTTGAGACCGCAGTAGATACGACAAAGTGTCCATGTAATCCAATCTATCCCAAACTTTGTGATTACATGCATTATACTTCATTTATAAGCCGTTACCTCAATGAGCACCAATGATCAGTTAAGAATGATCACTTTAATTTGCTGTTAACCTTGACATGTCTGCATTAAATCATCCGAACTTTTGATATAGAGATCAGATTGGCAGGAATTCAATGCCCATGTTAAACTAGATCAATTTTATGTATTGTGAAAAAATTTGAGGGAGAAATAGATACGACAAAGCGTCCATATAATCCAATCTATCCTGAACTACTTGATGTCACGCATTATGCATGATTTATAAGCCATTTATTCAATGAGCACCAATGATCAGCTTAGAATGATCATTTTAACTGGCCGATCAACTTGACATGTCGGCACTAAATCGTCTGTAACTTTTGATTTACGGCTCAGAATGACACGAATCCATTGCCCACGTTAAGCTAGCTCAATTTTCTATATTATGACAAAATTTGAGACAAAAATAGATACAACAAAGCGTCCAAATAATCCAAGCTATCCAAAACTACGTGATATCATGAATTATGCTTCATTTATAAGCTTTTACTCAATGAGCACCAATGATTAGTTTAGAATGATCACTTTAACTAGGTGATCAACTGGACATGTATACACTAAATTGGCCATAACTTTTGATTTAGAGCTCGGAATAACACGAATCCAATGCCCACGTTAAGCTAACTCAATTATCTATATTGTGACAAAATTTGAGACAGAAATAGATACAAAAAGCGTTCAAGTACTCCAATCTACCCAAAAGTGCGCAAAGCCATGCATTATGATTCATTTACAAGAATGATCAGTTTAACTAGCCGATCAACTTTACATATCTGCACTAAATCATATGTAACTTTTGATTTAAAGCTTAGAATGACACGAATCCAATACCTATATTAAGCTAGCTCAATTTTCCATATTGTGACAAAATATGAGACACAAATAGATACGACAAAGCCTACAAATAATCCAATCCATCCTGAACTACGTGATGTCATTAAGTATGCTTCATTTATAAGCTTTTGGTTAATGAGGACCAATGATCAGTTTAGAAAGATCACTTTAACTGGCCGATCAACTTGACATGTCCGCACTAAATCGTCCGTAAATCATCTGTATCTTTTCATTTATAGCTCAAAATGACACAATCCAATGCCCACGTTAAGCTAGCTGAATTTTCTATAATGGGATAAAATTTGAGACCGAAATAGATACGACAAAGCGTCCAAGTAATCCAATCTATCCCAAACTGCGTGATATCATGCATTATGCTTCATTTGTAAGACTTTTACTCAATGAGCACCAATGATCAGTTTAGAATGATCACTTTAACTGGCCGATCAACTTGACATGTCCACACTAAATCGTCAGTAACTTTTTATTTACAGCTTGGAATGACACGAATCTAATGCCCACATTAAGATAGCTCAATTTTTTATATTGTGACAAAATTTGAGACCGAAATAGATACGACAAATCATCCATGTAATCCAATCTATCTCGAACTTTGTGATGCCATGCATTATACTTCATTTTTAAGTCTTTACTCAATGAGCACCAATGATCAGTTAAGAATGATCACTTTAACTACCTGATAACCTTGACATGTCCGCATTAAATCATTCGAACTTTTGATTTAGAGATTAGACTGGCATGAATCCAATGCCCACGTTAAACTAGATCAATTTTCTGTATTGTGAAAAAATTTGAAACAGAAATAGATACAACAAAGCGTCCATATAATCCAATCTATCTTGAACAGCTTGATGTCATGCATTATGCATCATTTATAAGCCTTTACTCAATGACCACCAATGATCAGTTTAGAATGATCACTTTAACAGCCCGATCAACTTGACATGTCGGCACTAAATCATCTATAACTTTTGATTTACGGCTCAGAATGGCACGAATCCAGTCCCCACGTTAAGCTAGCTCAATTTTCTATATTGTGACAAAATTTGAGGCAGAAATAGATACAACAAAGCGTCCATGTAATGAAATCTGTCCCAAAATTCGTGATGCCATGCATTATGCTTTATTTATAAGCCTTTACTCAATGAGCACCAATGATCTATTAAGAATGATCTCCTTAACTGCCCAATCAACTTGACATGTCCCCACTGAATTTTCTGAACTTTTGATTTAGTGGTCAGACTGGCACGAATCCAATGCCCACGATAAACTAGCTGAATTTTCTATATTGTGACAAAATTTGATACAGAAATAGATACGACAAAGCGTTCAAGTAATCCAATCTATCCCGAACTGCGTGATGTCATGCATTCTGCTTCATTTATAAGCCTTTACACAATGAGTAACAATGATCACTTTAACGGGCCAATCAACTTGACATGTCCGCATTATTTTGTCCGTAACTTTTGATTTAAAGCTTAGAATGACACGAATCCAATGCCCACGTTAAGCTAGCTCAATTTTCTATATTGTGACAAAATTTGAGACAAAAATAAATATGACAGTGTCCATGAAATCCAATCAAACCCGAACTGCTTGATGGCATGCATTATGCTTCCTTGATAAGCCTTTACTCAATGAGCACAAATGACTAGTTTAAAACGATGACTTTAACTAGGCGATTAGCTTGACATGTCCGCACTAAATCGTCCGTAACTTTTGATTTAGAGCTGAGAATAACATGAATCCAATGCACACGTTAAGCTAGCTCAGTTTTCAATATTGTGACAAAATTTGACACAAAAATATATACGAAAATGCGTTCAAGAAATCCAAACTAGCGAAAGCTACGCGATGCCATGCATTATGCTTCATTTATAAGCCTTTACTCAATGAGCACCAATGATCATTTTAGAACGATCACTTTAACTTGCCGATGAACTTGTCATGTCCGCACTAAATCATCTCTAACTTTTGATTTAGACCTCCGAATGACACGTTAGCTAGCTGAATTTTCTATATAGGGACAAAATTTGAGGCAGAAATAGATATAAAAAGCGTTCAAGTATCCAATCTAGCCAATTCTCCGTGATACCATGCATTATGCTTCATTTGTAAGCCTTTACTCCATGAGCACCAACGATCAGTTAAGAATGATCACTTTAACTCTCCGATCAACTTCACATATCTGCACAAAATTGTCCGTTACTTATGATTTATAGCTCAAAATGACACGTATCCAATGCCCACGTTAAGTTAGCTCAAGTTTCTAAATGGTGTCAAAATTTGAGGCAGAAATAGATAAGACAAAGCATCCAAGTAATCCAATCTATCCCGAACTGTGTGATGTCATGAATTATGCATCATTTATAAGTCTTTACTCAATGAGCACCAACGATCAATTTAGAAAAATCACTTTAACTGGCCGATCAACTTGACATGTCAGCACTAAATCGTCCATAACTTTTGATTTAGAGCTCAGAATGACACGAATCCAATGCCCACATTAACCTAGCTCAATTTTCTATATTGTGACAAAATTTGAGACAGAAGTAGATACGAAAAAGCATCCAAGTAATCCAATCTATCCCGAACTACGTGGTGTCATGCATTATGCTTCATTTGTAAGACTTACTCAATGAGCACCAATGATCTGTTTAGAATGATCACTTTAACTGGCCGATCAACTTGACATGTTTGCACTAAATCGTTCGTAACTTTTGATTTAGAGATCAGAATGACATGAATCCTATGCCCATGCTAACCTAGCTCAATTTTCTATATTGTGACAAAATTGGAGACATAATTAGATATGAAAATGCGTCCATGTAACCAATCTATACCAAACTGTGTGATGCCATGCATTATGCTTCATTTACAAGCCTTTACTCAATGAGCACCAATGATCAGTAAAGAGTGATCACTTTAACTGGCCGATCAACTTAACATGTCCGCACTAAATCGTCCGTATCTTTGATTTAGAGCTCAGAATGACACGAATCCAATGCCAACGCTAAGCAAGCTCAATTTTCTATATTGTGACAAAATTTGAGACTGAAATAGATATGACAAAATGTCCAAGTAATCCATTCTATCCGGAACTGCGGGATGTCATGAATTATGCTTCATTTGTAAGCCTTTTACTCAATGAGCACCAATGATCACTTTAACTTGCCGATCAACTTGACATGTCTGCACTAAATAGTTCGTAACTTTTGATTTAGAGCTCAGAATGACAGGAATCCAATGCCCACGTTAAGATAGCTCAATTTTTTATATTTTGAAAAAATTTGAGACAGAAATAGATACGATAAAGTGTCCATGTAATCCAATCTGTCCCGAACTGAGTGATGTCATGCGTTATGCTTCGTTTATAGGCGTTTACTCAATGAGGACAAATGATCATTTTAGAATGATAACTTTAACTAGGCGATCAACTTGACATGTCCCCATTAAATCATCCGTAACTTTGATTTAGAGCTCAGAATAACACGAATCTAACGCCCACGTTAAGCTTCCTCAAATTTCTATATTATGACCGAATTTGACAGAAAATAGATACGAAAAAGCGTTCAAGTAATCCAATCTAGCCAAAACCGTGTGATGCCATGCATTATGCTTTATTTACTAGCCTCTACTCAATGAGCACCAATGATAACTTAAAAATGATTACTTTAACTGGCCGATCAACTTGACATGTCCGCACTAAATCGTCTGCAACTTATGATTTAGAGCTCATAAGGACACGAATCCAATGCCCACGTTAAGCTAGCTCAATTTTCTATATTGTGACAAATTTTGAGACTGAAACAGATACAAAAAAGCGTTCAAGTACTTCAATCTAGCCAAAAGTGCGTGATGCCATGCATTATGCTTCATTTATCAACCTTTACTGAATGAGGACAAATGATCTCAACCTTTACTGAATGAGAACCAATGATCAGTTAATGATCACTTTAACATCAATTTGACATAGCTTAAATCCGAGCTGAATCAATGACAAATGATCTCAAAGACCCAAAATCAGTTAGAATGATCACTTTAACTCCAATTTGACATAGCTCACTAAATCGTACCCTCAGAATGTTAAGCTAAGCTCTCAATTTTCTATATTTTGACAAAATTTGAGACCGCAATAGATATGACAAAGCATCCATTTAATCCAATCTATCTCTAACTTTGTGATGTCATGCATTATACTCCATTTGTAAGTCTTTTATTCAATGAGCACCAATAATCAGTTTAGAATGATCACGTTAAATTCTCGATCAACTTGACATGTACACAGTAAATAGTACGTAACTTATGATTTAGAACTCAGAATGACACAAATCAAATCCCCACGTTAAGCTAGCTCAATTTTCTATATTGTGACAAAATTTGAGACTGAAATAGATATGAAAAAGCGTCCAAGTAATCAAATCTATCCCTAACTTCGTGATGTCATACATTTGCTTCATTTGTAAGCCTTTTATTCAATGAGCACCAATGATCAGTTTAGAATGATCCCCTTAACTGGCCAATCGACTTGACATGTCGGTACTGAATCGTCTGTAACTTTTGATTTATGGCTCAGAATGACACGAATACAATGCCCACGTTAAGCTAGCTCAATTTTCTATATTCTGAAAAACTTTGAGACAAAAATAGATATGACAAACCGTCCAAATAATCCAATCTATCCCAAACTACGTGATATCATGAATTATGCTTCATTTATAAGCTTTTACTCAATGAGCACCAATGATCAGTTTAGAATGATCACTTTAACTGGATGATAAACTGGACATGTCTACACTAAATTGACCATAACCTTTAATTTAGAGCTCGGAATAACATGAATACAATGCCCATGTTAAGCTAACTCAATTTTCTATATTGTGACAAAATTTGAGACAGAAATAGACACAAAAAGCGTTCAAGTACTCCAATCTAGTCAAAAAAGCGTGATGCCATGCATTATGATTCATTTATAAGAATGATCACTTTAACTAGCCGATCAACTTGACATTTCAGCACTAAGTTATCTGTAACTTTTGATTTAGAGCTTAGAATGACACGAATCCAATACCCATATTAAGCTAGCTCAATTTTCTATATTGTGACAAAATTTGAGCAGAAATAGATACGACAAAGCATGCAAATAATCCAATCTATCCTGAACTACATGATGTCATAAATTACGCTTCATTTATAAGCGTCTGTTCAATGAGCACCAATGATCAGTTTAGAAAAATCACTTTAATTGGCCGATAAACTTGACATGTCTGCACTAGATCATCTGTATCTTTTGATTTAGAGCTCGAAATGACACGAATCCAATGCCCACGTTAAGCTAGCTGAATTTTCTATAATGCGACAAAATTTGAGACAGAAATAGATACGACAAAGCATCCAAGTAATCCAATCTACCCCGAACTGTGTGATGTCATGCATTATGCTTCATTTGTAAGCCTTTTACTCAATGAGCACCAATTATGAGTTTAGAATGATCACTTTAACTGGCCGATCAACTTGACATGTCCACACTAAATTGTTAGTAACTTTTAATTTACAGCTCTGAATGACACGAATCTATTGCCCACATTAAGCTAGCTCAATTCTCTATGTTGTAACAAAATTTGAGACAGAAATAGATACAAAAAAAACGTTCAAGTAATCCAATCTAGCCAAAACTGCATGATCCCATGCATTATGATTCAATTATAAGCCTTTACTCAATGAGCACAAATGATCAGTTTAGAATGATCACTTTAACTGGCCGATCAACTTGACATGTCCGCATTAAATCTTCCGAACTTTTGATTTAGAGATCAGACTGGCACGAATCCAATGCCCACGTTAAACTAGATCACTTTTCTGTATTGTGAAAAAGTTTTAGACCGAAATAGATAGGACAAAGCATACATATAATACAATCTATCCTGAACTGCTTGATGTCATGCATTATGCATCATTTATAAGCCTTTTATTCAATGTGCACCAATGATAAGTTTAGAATGATCACTTTAACTGGCCGATCAACTTGGCATGTCATCACTAAATCATCTGTAACTTTTGATTTACGGCTCAGAATGACACGAATCCAGTGCCCTTGTTAAGCTAGCTGAATTTTCTATATTGTGACAACATTTGAGACAAAAATAGATACTACAAAGCATTCATGTAATCCAATCTATCTCAAACTGCGTGATGTCATGCATTCTGCTTCATTTGTAAGCCTTTTACTCAATGAGCACCAATGATCAGTTTAGAATGATCACTTTACACTCGCCAAGTAATCCAATATAGCCGATACACTTCATGCACCAATGATCAAATCAACCTAAACTTACATGTCCGTAAATCGTTAACTGATGATTTGAGCTCCGAAGGACACGAATCCAATGCCCACGTTAAGCTAGCTCAATTTTCTATATTGTGACAATATTTTGGACTGAAATAGATACGACAAAGCATCCAAGTAATCCAATCTATACCAACCTACGTGATGTCATGCATTATTCATCGATTATATGCTTCATTTAAAAGTTTTACTCAATGTGCACCAATGATCAGTTTAAAATGATCACTTTAACTGTTGACATGTGCGCACTAAATCTTTCGTAACTTTTGATTTATAGCTCAAAATAACAAAAATCCAATGCCCACGTTAAGCTAGCTAAATTTTCTATATTGTGACAAAATTTGAGACAAAAATAGATACGACAAAGTGTCCATGTAATCCAATCTATCCCAAACTGCATGATGCCATGCATTATGTTTCATTTATAAGCCTTTGCTCAATGAGCACAAATGATCAGTTTTGAATGATAACTTTAACTAGGCGATCAACTTGACATGTACGCATTAAATTGTCCGTAAGTTTTTATTTAGATCTCAAAATAACACGAATCCATGGCCCACGTTAGGCTAGCTCAATTTTCTATATTGTGACCAAATTTGATACAAAATAGATACGAAAAAGCGTTCAAATAATCCAGTCTATCCAAAACTGCGTGATGCCATGCATTATTCTTCATTTATAAGCTTTTACTCAATGAGCACCAATGATCAGTTAAGAATGATCACTTTAACTGGCCGATCAACTTGACATTTCCGCACTAAATCGTCCGTAAGTTATTATTTATAGCTCTGAATGACACAAATCCAATGTCCACGTTAAGCTAGCTCAATTTTCTATATTCTGACAAAAATTGAGACAGAAATAGATTCAAAAAAGCGTTCAAGTAATCCAATCTTGACAAAACTGCATGATGTCCCTCATTATGCTTCATTTATAAACCTTTACTAAATGAGTACGAATGATGAGTTTAAAATGCTCACTTTAACTGGCTGATCAACTTGACATGTCCGCACAAAATCGTCCCTAACTTTTGATTTATAGCTTAGAAGGACACGAATCCAATACCCACGTTAAGCTAGCTCAATTCTCTATGTTGTAACAAAATTTGAGACAGAAATAGATAAAAAAAAACGTTCAAGTAATCCAATCTAGCCAAAACTGCATGATCCCATGCATTATGATTCAATTATAAGCCTTTACTCAATGAGCACAAATGATCAGTTTAGAATGATCACTTTAACTGCCGATCAACTTGACATGTCCGCATTAAATCTTCCGAACTTTTGATTTAGAGATCAGACTGGCACGAATCCAATGCCCACGTTAAACTAGATCAATTTTCTGTATTGTGAAAAAATTTTAGACCGAAAAAGATAGGACAAAGCATACATATAATACAATCTATCCTGAACTGCTTGATGTCATGCATTATGCATCATTTATAAGCCTTTTATTCAATGTGCACCAATGATAAGTTTAGAGTGATCACTTTAACTGGCCGATCAACTTGGCATGTCATCACTAAATCATCTGTAACTTTTGATTTACGGCTCAGAATGACACGAATCTAGTGCCCTTGTTAAGCTAGCTCAATTTTTTGTATTGTGACAACATTTGAGACAAAAATAGATACTACAAAGCGTTCATGTAATCCAATCTATCTCGAACTGCGTGATGTCATGCATTCTGCTTCATTTGTAAGCCTTTTACTCAATGAGCACCAATGATCAGTTTAGAATGATCATTTTAACTGGTCGATCAACTTGACATGTGTGCACTAAATCGTCAGTAACTTTTAATTTACAGCTCTCAATGACACAAATCTAATGCCCACATTAAGGTAGCTCAATTCTCTATATTGTGACAAAATTTGAGACCGAAATAGATACGACAAAGCGTCCATGTAATCCAATCTATCCCAAACTTTGTGATTACATGCATTATAGTTCATTTATAAGCCTTTACCTCAATGAGCACCAATGATCAGTTAAGAATGATCACTTTAACTTGCTGTTAACCTTGACATGTCTGCATTAAATCATCCGAACTTTTGATTTAGAGATCAGATTGGCACGAATCCAATGCCCATGTTAAACTAGATCAATTTTCTGTATTGTGAAAATTTTTGAAACAGAAATAGATACGACAAAGCGTCCATATAATCCAATCTATCCTGAACTACTTGATGTCATGCATTATGCAATATTTATAAGCCATTTATTCAATGAGCACCAATGATCAGCTTGGAATGATCACTTTAACTGGCCGATCAACTTGACATGTCGGCACTAAATTGTCTATAACTTTTGATTTATGGCTCAGAATGACACGAATCCAATGCCACGTTAAGCTAGCTCAATTTTCTATATTGTGACAAAATTTGAGACAAAAATAGATACGACAAAGCGTCCAAATAATCCAAGCTATCCCAAACTACGTGATATCATGAATTATGCTTCATTTATAAGCTTTTACTCAATGAGCACCAATGATCAGTTTAGAATGATCACTTTAACTGGGTGATCACAACTGGACATGTCTACACTAAATTGACCATAACTTTTGATTTAGAGCTCGGAATAGCACGAATCCAATGCCCACTTTAGGCAAACTCAATTTTCTATATTGTGACAAAATTTGAGATAGAAATAGATGCCAAAAAGCGTTCAAGTACTCCAATCTAGCCAGAAGTGTGCAATGTCATGCATTATGGTTCATATATAAGAATGATGACTTTAACTAGCCGATCAACTTCACATGTCTGCACTAAATCATCTGTAACTTTTGATTTAAAGCTTAGAATGACACGAATCCAATACCTATATTAAGCTAACTCAATTTTCCATATTGTGACAAAATTTGAGACACAAATAGAAACGACAAAGCCTCTAAATAATCCAATCCATCCTGAACTACGTGATGTCATTAAGTATGCTTCATTTATAAGCTTTTACTCAATGAGGACCAATGATCAGTTTGGAAAGATCACTTTAACTAGCCGATCAACTTGACATGTCCGCACTAAATCGTCCGTATCTTTTCATTTAGATCTCAAAATGACACGAATCCAATGCGCACGTTAAGCTAGCTGAATTTTCTATAATGGGATAAAATTTGAGACCGAAATAGATACGACAAAGCGTCCAAGTAATCCAATCTATCCCAAACTACGTGATGTCATGCATTATGCCTCATTTGTAAGACTTTTACTCAATGACCACCAATGATTGGTTCAGAATGATTACTTTAATTGGCCGACCAACTTGACATGTCCGCACGAAATCGTCAGTAACTTTTTATTTATTGTTACAAAATTTGAGACCGAAATAGATACAAATAAGCGTTCAACTAATCCAATATAGCCAAAACTCCATGATGCCATGCAATATGCTTCATTTATAACCTTTACTCAATGAACATCAATGATCAGTTAATATTGATCACTTTACCTCGCCGATCAACTTTACATGTCCGCAATAAATCGTCCGTAACTGATGATTTTGAGCTCCAAAGGACACAAATCCAATGCCCACGTTAAGCTAGCTCAATTTTCTATATTGTGACAATATTTTGGACTGAAATAGATACGACAAAGCATCCAAGTAATCCAATCTATACCAACCTACGTGATGTCATGCATTATTCATCGTTTATATGCTTCATTTAAAAGTTTTACTCAATGTGCACCAATGATCAGTTTAAAATGATCACTTTAACTGTTGACATGTGCGCACTAAATCTTTCGTAACTTTTGATTTATAGCTCAAAATAACAAAAATCCAATGCCCACGTTAAGCTAGCTAAATTTTCTATATTGTGACAAAATTTGAGACAAAAATAGATACGACAAAGTGTCCATGTAATCCAATCTATCCCAAACTGCATGATGCCATGCATTATGTTTCATTTATAAGCCTTTGCTCAATGAGCACAAATGATCAGTTTTGAATGATAACTTTAACTAGGCGATCAACTTGACATGTACGCATTAAATTGTCCGTAAGTTTTTATTTAGATCTCAAAATAACACGAATCCATGGCCCACGTTAGGCTAGCTCAATTTTCTATATTGTGACCAAATTTGATACAAAATAGATACGAAAAAGCGTTCAAATAATCCAGTCTATCCAAAACTGCGTGATGCCATGCATTATTCTTCATTTATAAGCTTTTACTCAATGAGCACCAATGATCAGTTAAGAATGATCACTTTAACTGGCCGATCAACTTGACATTTCCGCACTAAATCGTCCGTAAGTTATTATTTATAGCTCAGAATGACACAAATCCAATGTCCACGTTAAGCTAGCTCAATTTTCTATATTCTGACAAAAATTGAGACAGAATTAGATTCAAAAAAGCGTTCAAGTAATCCAATCTTGACAAAACTGCATGATGTCCCTCATTATGCTTCATTTATAAACCTTTACTAAATGAGTACGAATGATGAGTTTAAAATGCTCACTTTAACTGGCTGATCAACTTGACATGTCCGCACAAAATCGTCCCTAACTTTTGATTTATAGCTTAGAAGGACACGAATCCAATACCCACGTTAAGCTAGCTCAATTCTCTATGTTGTAACAAAATTTGAGACAGAAATAGGTACAAAAAAACGTTCAAGTAATCCAATCTAGCCAAAACTGCATGATCCCATGCATTATGATTCAATTATAAGCCTTTACTCAATGAGCACAAATGATCAGTTTAGAATGATCGCTTTAACTAGCCGATCAACTTGACATGTCCGCATTAAATCGTCCGAACTTTTGATTTAGAGATCAGACTGGCACGAATCCAATGCCCACGTTAAACTAGATCAATTATCTGTATTGTGAAAAAATTTTAGACCGAAATAGATAGGACAAAGCATACATATAATACAATCTATCCTGAACTGCTTGATGTCATGCATTATGCATCATTTATAAGCCTTTTATTCAATGTGCACCAATGATAAGTTTAGAATGATCACTTTAACTGGCCGATCAACTTGGCATGTCATCACTAAATCATCTGTAAGTTTTGATTTACGGCTCAGAATGACACGAATCCAGTGCCCTTGTTAAGCTAGCTGAATTTTCTATATTGTGACAACATTTGAGACAAAAATAGATACTACAAAGCATTCATGTAATCCAATCTATCTCAAACTGCGTGATGTCATGCATTCTGCTTCATTTGTAAGCCTTTTACTCAATGAGCACCAATGATCAGTTTAGAATGATCATTTTAACTGGTCAATCAACTTGACATGTGTGCACTAAATCGTCAGTAACTTTTAATTTACAGCTCTGAATGACACAAATCTAATGCCCACATTAAGGTAGCTCAATTCTCTATATTGTGACAAAATTTGAGATCGAAATAGATACGACAAAGCGTCCATGTAATCCAATCTATCCCAAACTTTGTGATTACATGGATTATAGTTCATTTATAAGCCTTTACCTCAATGAGCACCAATGATCAGTTAAGAATTATCACTTTAACTTGCTGTTAACCTTGACATGTCTGCATTAAATCATCCGAACTTTTGATTTAGAGATCAGATTGGCACGAATCCAATGCCCATGTTAAACTAGATCAATTTTCTGTATTGGGAAAAAATTTGAAACAGAAATAGATACGACAAAGCGTCCATATAATCAAATCTATCCTGAACTACTTGATGTCATGCATTATGCAATATTTATAAGCCATTTATTCAATGAGCACCAATGATCAGCTTGGAATGATCACTTTACTGGCCGATCAACTTGACATGTCGGCACTAAATTGTCTATAACTTTTGATTTATGGCTCAGAATGACACGAATCCAATGCCACGTTAAGCTAGCTCAATTTTCTATATTGTGACAAAATTTGAGACAAAAATAGATACGACAAAGCGTCCAAATAATCCAAGCTATCCCAAACTACGTGATATCATGAATTATGCTTCATTTATAAGCTTTTACTCAATGAGCACCAATGATCAGTTTAGAATGATCACTTTAACTGGGTGATCACAACTGGACATGTCTACACTAAATTGACCATAACTTTTGATTTAGAGCTCGGAATAGCACGAATCCAATGCCCACGTTAAGAAAACTCAATTTTCTATATTGTGACAAAATTTGAGATAGAAATAGATGCCAAAAAGCGTTCAAGTACTCCAATCTAGCCAAAAGTGTGCAATGTCATGCATTATGGTTCATATATAAGAATGATGACTTTAACTAGCCGATCAACTTCACATGTCTGCACTAAATCATCTGTAACTTTTGATTTAAAGCTTAGAATGACACGAATCCAATACCTATATTAAGCTAGCTCAATTTTCCATATTGTGACAAAATTTGAGACACAAATAGAAACGACAAAGCCTCTAAATAATCCAATCCATCCTGAACTACGTGATGTCATTAAGTANGAAAATAGATACGAAAAAGCGTTCAAGTAATCCAATCTAGCCAAAACCGTGTGATGCCATGCATTATGCTTTATTTATTAGCCTCTACTCAATGAGCACCAATGATAACTTAAAAATGATTACTTTAACTGGCCGATCAACTTGACATGTCCGCACCAAATCGTCTGCAACTTATGATTTAGAGCTCATAAGGACACGAATCCAATGCCCACGTTAAGCTAGCTCAATTTTCTATATTGTGACAAATTTTGAGACTGAAACAGATACAAAAAAGCGTTCAAGTACTTCAATCTACCCAAAAGTGCGTGATGCCATGCATTATGCTTCATTTATCAACCTTTACTGAATGAGGACAAATGATCTCAACCTTTACTGAATGAGAACCAATGATCAGTTAAGAATGATCACTTTAACTCGGTAATCAATTTGACATAGCTGCACTAAATCGTACCTAAATTTTTATTTAGAGCTCAGAATGTTATGAATTCAATGTCCAAGATAAGCTAGCTCAATTTTCTATATTTTGACAAAATTTGAGACCGCAATAGATATGACAAAGCATCCATTTAATCCAATCTATCTCTAACTTTGTGATGTCATGCATTATACTCCATTTGTAAGTCTTTTATTCAATGAGCACCAATAATCAGTTTAGAATGATCACGTTAAATTCTCGATCAACTTGACATGTACACAGTAAATAGTACGTAACTTATGATTTAGAACTCGGAATGACACAAATCAAATCCCCACTTAAGCTAGCTCAATTTTCTATATTGTGACAAAATTTGAGACTGAAATAGATATGAAAAAGCGTCCAAGTAATCAAATCTATCCCTAACTTCGTGATGTCATACATTTGCTTCATTTGTAAGCCTTTTATTCAATGAGCACCAATGATCAGTTTAGAATGATCCCCTTAACTGGCCAATCGACTTGACATGTCGGTACTGAATCGTCTGTAACTTTTGATTTATGGCTCAGAAAGACACGAATACAATGCCCACGTTAAGCTAGCTCAATTTTCTATATTCTGAAAAACTTTGAGACAAAAATAGATATGACAAACCGTCCAAATAATCCAATCTATCCCAAACTACGTGATATCATGAATTATGCTTCATTTATAAGCTTTTACTCAATGAGCACCAATGATCAGTTTAGAATGATCACTTTAACTGGATGATAAACTCGACATGTCTACACTAAATTGACCATAACCTTTAATTTAGAGCTCGGAATAACATGAATACAATGCCCATGTTAAGCTAACTCAATTTTCTATATTGTGACAAAATTTGAGACAGAAATAGACACAAAAAAGCGTTCAAGTACTCCAATCTAGTCAAAAAAGCGTGATGCCATGCATTATGATTCATTTATAAGAATGATCACTTTAACTAGCCGATCAACTTGACATTTCAGCACTAAGTTATCTGTAACTTTTGATTTAGAGCTTAGAATGACACGAATCCAATACCCATATTAAGCTAGCTCAATTTTCTATATTGTGACAAAATTTGAGCAGAAATAGATACGACAAAGCATGCAAATAATCCAATCTATCCTGAACTACATGATGTCATAAATTACGCTTCATTTATAAGCGTCTGTTCAATGAGCACCAATGATCAGTTTAGAAAAATCACTTTAATTGGCCGATAAACTTGACATGTCTGCACTAGATCATCTGTATCTTTTGATTTAGAGCTCGAAATGACACGAATCCAATGCCCACGTTAAGCTAGCTGAATTTTCTATAATGCGACAAAATTTGAGACAGAAATAGATACGACAAAGCATCCAAGTAATCCAATCTACCCCGAACTGTGTGATGTCGTGCATTATGCTTCATTTGTAAGCCTTTTACTCAATGAGCACCAATTATGAGTTTAGAATGATCACTTTAACTGGCCGATCAACTTGACATGTCCACACTAAATTGTTAGTAACTTTTAATTTACAGCTCTGAATGACACGAATCTATTGCCCACATTAAGCTAGCTCAATTCTCTATGTTGTAACAAAATTTGAGACAGAAATAGATACAAAAAAAACGTTCAAGTAATCCAATCTAGCCAAAACTGCATGATCCCATGCATTATGATTCAATTATAAGCATTTACTCAATGAGCACAAATGATCAGTTTAGAATGATCACTTTAACTGGCCGATCAACTTGACAGGTCCGCATTAAATCTTCCGAACTTTTGATTTAGAGATCAGACTGGCACGAATCCAATGCCCACGTTAAACTAGATCAATTTTCTGTATTGTGAAAAAATTTTAGACCGAAATAGATAGGACAAAGCATACATATAATACAATCTATCCTGAACTGCTTGATGTCATGCATTATGCATCATTTATAAGCCTTTTATTCAATGTGCACCAATTATAAGTTTAGAATGATCACTTTAACTGGCCGATCTACTTGGCATGTCATCACTAAATCATCTGTAACTTTTGATTTACGGCTCAGAATGACACGAATCCAGTGCCCTTGTTAAGCTAGCTGAATTTTCTATATTGTGACAACATTTGAGACAAAAATAGATACTACAAAGCATTCATGTAATCCAATCTATCTCAAACTGCGTGATGTCATGCATTCTGCTTCATTTGTAAGCCTTTTACTCAATGAGCACCAATGATCAGTTTAGAATGATCACTTTACCTCGCCGATCAACTTTACATGTCTGCAATAAATCATCCGTAACTTATGATTTTGAGCTCCGAAGGACACGAATCCAATGCCCACGTTAAGCTAGCTCAATTTTCTATATTGTGACAATATTTTGGACTGAAATAGATACGACAAAGCATCCAAGTAATCCAATCTATACCAACCTACGTGATGTCATGCATTATTCATCGATTATATGCTTCTTTTAAAAGTTTTACTCAATGTGCACCAATGATCAGTTTAAAATAATCACTTTAACTGTTGACATGTGCGCACTAAATCTTTCGTAACTTTTGATTTATAGCTCAAAATAACAAAAATCCAATGCCCACGTTAAGCTAGCTAAATTTTTTTATATTGTGACAAAATTTGAGACAAAAATAGATACGACAAAGTGTCCATGTAATCCAATCTATCCCAAACTGCATGATGCCATGCATTATGTTTCATTTATAAGCCTTTGCTCAATGAGCACAAATGATCAGTTTTGAATGATAATTTTAACTAGGCGATCAACTTGATATGTACGCATTAAATTGTCCGTAAGTTTTTATTTAGATCTCAAAATAACACGAATCCATGGCCCACGTTAGGCTAGCTCGATTTTCTATATTGTGACCAAATTTGATACAAAATAGATACGAAAAAGCGTTCAAATAATCCAGTCTATCCAAAACTGCGTGATGCCATGCATTATTCTTCATTTATAAGCTTTTACTCAATGAGCACCAATGATCAGTTAAGAATGATCACTTTAACTGGCCGATCAACTTGTCATTTCCGCACTAAATCGTCCGTAAGTTATTATTTATAGCTCCGAATGACACAAATCCAATGTCCACGTTAAGCTAGCTCAATTTTCTATATTCTGACAAAAATTGAGACAGAAATAGATTCAAAAAAGCGTTCAAGTAATCCAATCTTGACAAAACTGCTTGATGTCCCTCATTATGCTTCATTTATAAACCTTTACTAAATGAGTACGAATGATGAGTTTAAAATGCTCACTTTAACCGGCTGATCAACTTGATTGTCCGCACAAAATCGTCCCTAACTTTTGATTTATAGCTTAGAAGGACACGAATCCAATACCCACGTTAAGCTAGCTCAATTCTCTATGTTGTAACAAAATTTGAGACAGAAATAGGTACAAAAAAACGTTCAAGTAATCCAATCTAGCCAAAACTGCATGATCCCATGCATTATGATTCAATTATAAGCCTTTACTCAATGAGCACAAATGATCAGTTTAGAATGATCGCTTTAACTAGCCGATCAACTTGACATGTCCGCATTAAATCGTCCGAACTTTTGATTTAGAGATCAGACTGGCACGAATCCAATGCCCACGTTAAACTAGATCAATTATCTGTATTGTGAAAAAATTTTAGACCGAAATAGATAGGACAAAGCATACATATAATACAATCTATCCTGAACTGCTTGATGTCATGCATTATGCATCATTTATAAGCCTTTTATTCAATGTGCACCAATGATAAGTTTAGAATGATCACTTTAACTGGCCGATCAACTTGGCATGTCATCACTAAATCATCTGTAAGTTTTGATTTACGGCTCAGAATGACACGAATCCAGTGCCCTTGTTAAGCTAGCTGAATTTTCTATATTGTGACAACATTTGAGACAAAAATAGATACTACAAAGCATTCATGTAATCCAATCTATCTCAAACTGCGTGATGTCATGCATTCTGCTTCATTTGTAAGCCTTTTACTCAATGAGCACCAATGATCAGTTTAGAATGATCATTTTAACTGGTCAATCAACTTGACATGTGTGCACTAAATCGTCAGTAACTTTTAATTTACAGCTCTGAATGACACAAATCTAATGCCCACATTAAGGTAGCTCAATTCTCTATATTGTGACAAAATTTGAGATCGAAATAGATACGACAAAGCGTCCATGTAATCCAATCTATCCCAAACTTTGTGATTACATGGATTATAGTTCATTTATAAGCCTTTACCTCAATGAGCACCAATGATCAGTTAAGAATTATCACTTTAACTTGCTGTTAACCTTGACATGTCTGCATTAAATCATCCGAACTTTTGATTTAGAGATCAGATTGGCACGAATCCAATGCCCATGTTAAACTAGATCAATTTTCTGTATTGGGAAAAAATTTGAAACAGAAATAGATACGACAAAGCGTCCATATAATCAAATCTATCCTGAACTACTTGATGTCATGCATTATGCAATATTTATAAGCCATTTATTCAATGAGCACCAATGATCAGCTTGGAATGATCACTTTACTGGCCGATCAACTTGACATGTCGGCACTAAATTGTCTATAACTTTTGATTTATGGCTCAGAATGACACGAATCCAATGCCACGTTAAGCTAGCTCAATTTTCTATATTTGACAAAATTTGAGACAAAAATAGATACGACAAAGCGTCCAAATAATCCAATCTATCCCAAACTACGTGATATCATGAATTATGCTTCATTTATAAGCTTTTACTCAATGAGCACCAATGATCAGTTTAGAATGATCACTTTAACTGGGTGATCACAACTGGACATGTCTACACTAAATTGACCATAACTTTTGATTTAGAGCTCGGAATAGCACGAATCCAATGCCCACGTTAAGCTAACTCAATTTTCTATATTGTGACAAAATTTGAGATAGAAATAGATGCCAAAAAGCGTTCAAGTACTCCAATCTAGCCAAAAGTGTGCAATGTCATGCATTATGGTTCATATATAAGAATGATGACTTTAACTAGCCGATCAACTTCACATGTCTGCACTAAATCATCTGTAACTTTTGATTTAAAGCTTAGAATGACACGAATCCAATACCTATATTAAGCTAGCTCAATTTTCCATATTGTGACAAAATTTGAGACACAAATAGAAACGACAAAGCCTCTAAATAATCCAATCCATCCTGAACTACGTGATGTCATTAAGTATGCTTCATTTATAAGCTTTTACTCAATGAGGACCAATGATCAGTTTGGAAAGATCACTTTAACTAGCCGATCAACTTGACATGTCCGCACTAAATCGTCCGTATCTTTTCATTTAGATCTCAAAATGACACGAATCCAATGCGCACGTTAAGCTAGCTGAATTTTCTATAATGGGATAAAATTTGAGACCGAAATAGATACGACAAAGCGTCCAAGTAATCCAATCTATCCCGAACTACGTGATGTCATGCATTATGCTTCATTTGTAAGACTTTTACTCAATGACCACCAATGATTGGTTCAGAATGATTACTTTAATTGGCCGACCAACTTGACATGTCCGCACGAAATCGTCAGTAACTTTTTATTTATTGTTACAAAATTTGAGACCGAAATAGATACGAATAAGCGTTCAACTAATCCAATATAGCCAAAACTCCATGATGCCATGCAATATGCTTCATTTATAACCTTTACTCAATGAACACCAATGATCAGTTAATATTGATCACTTTACCTCGCCGATCAACTTTACATGTCCGCAATAAATCGTCCGTAACTGATGATTTTGAGCTCCGAAGGACACAAATCCAATGCCCACGTTAAGCTAGCTCAATTTTCTATATTGTGACAAAATTTGGGACTGAAATAGATACGACAAAGCATCCAAGTAATCCAATCTATACCAAACTACGTGATGTCATGCATTATTCATCGTTTATATGCTTCATTTATAAGCTTTACTCAATGTGCACCAATGATCAATTTAAAATGATCACTTTAACTGTTGACATGTGCGCACTAAATCTTTCGTAACTTTTGATTTAGAGCTCAAAATAACAAAAATCCAATGCCCACGTTAAGCTAGCTAAATTTTCTATATTGTGACAAAATTTGAGACAAAAATAGATACGACAAAGTGTCCATGTAATCCAATCTATCCCAAACTGCATGATGCCATGCATTATGTTTCATTTATAAGCCTTTGCTCAATGAGCACAAATGATCAGTTTTGAATGATAACTTTAACTAGGCGATCAACTTGACATGTACGCATTAAATTGTCCGTAAGTTTTTATTTAGATCTCAAAATAACACGAATCCAATGCCCACGTTAGGCTAGCTCAATTTTTTATATTGTGACCAAATTTGATACAAAATAGATACGAAAAAGCGTTCAAATAATCCAATCTAGCCAAAACTGCGTGATGCCATGCATTATTCTTCATTTATAAGCCTTTACTCAATGAGCACCAATGATCAGTTAAGAATGATCACTTTAACTGGCCGATCAACTTGGCATTTCCGCACTAAATCGTCCGTAAGTTATTATTTATAGCTCTGAATGACACAAATCCAATGTCCACGTTAAGCTAGCTCAATTTTCTATATTCTGACAAAAATTGAGACAGAAATAGGTTCAAAAAAGCATTCAAGTAATCCAATCTTGGCAAAACTGCATGATGTCACTCATTATGCTTCATTTATAAACCTTTACTAAATGAGTACCAATGATGAGTTTAAAATGCTATCTTTAACTGGCTGATCAACTTGACATGTCCGCACAAAATCGTCCCTAACTTTTGATTTATAGCTTAGAAGGACACGAATCCAATACCCACGTTAAGCTAGCTCAATTCTCTATGTTGTAACAAAATTTGAGACAGAAATAGATACAAAAAAAACGTTCAAGTAATCCAATCTAGCCAAAACTGCATGATCCCATGCATTATGATTCAATTATAAGCCTTTACTCAATGAGCACAAATGATCAGTTTAGAATGATCACTTTAACTGGCCGATCAACTTGACATGTCCGCATTAAATCTTCCGAACTTTTGATTTAGAGATCAGACTGGCACGAATCCAATGCCCACGTTAAACTAGATCAATTTTCTGTATTGTGAAAAAATTTTAGACCGAAATAGATAGGACAAAGCATACATATAATACAATCTATCCTGAACTGCTTGATGTCATGCATTATGCATCATTTATAAGCCTTTTAATCAATGTGCACCAATGATAAGTTTAGATGATCACTTTAACTGGCCGATCAACTTGGCATGTCATCACTAAATCATCTGTAACTTTTGATTTACGGCTCAGAATGACACGAATTAGTGCCCTTGTTAAGCTAGCTCAATTTTTTATATTGTGACAACATTTGAGACAAAAATAGATACTACAAAGCGTTCATGTAATCCAATCTATCTCGAACTGCGTGATGTCATGCATTCTGCTTCATTTGTAAGCCTTTTACTCAATGAGCACCAATGATCAGTTTAGAATGATCATTTTAACTGGTCGATCAACTTGACATGTGTGCACTAAATCGTCAGTAACTTTTAATTTACAGCTCTCAATAACACAAATCTAATGCCCACATTAAGGTAGCTCAATTCTCTGACACGAATGTGACCCATTTGTTAAGATCGAGCTCCATTTTGTATATTGTGACAACATTTTAGACAAAAATAGATACTACAAAGCGTTCATGTAATCCAATCTATCTCAAACTGCATGATGTCATGCATTCTGCTTCATTTGTAAGCCTTTTACTCAATGAGCACCAATGATCAGTTTAGAATGATCATTTTAACTGGTCGATCAACTTGACATGTGTGCACTAAATTGTCAGTAACTTTTAATTTACATCTCTCAATGACATAAATCTAATGCCCACATTAAGGTAGCTCAATTCTCTATATTGTGACAAAATTTGAGACCAAAATAGATACGACAAAGCGTCCATGTAATCCAATCTATCCCAAACTTTGTGATTACATGCATTATAGTTCATTTATAAGCCGTTACCTCAATGAGCACCAATGATCAGTTAAGAATCATCACTTTAACTTGCTGTTAACCTTGACATGTCTGCATTAAATCATCCGAACTTTTGATTTAGAGATTAGATTGGCACGAATCCAGTGCCCATGTTAAACTAGTTAAATTTTCTGTATTGTGAAAATTTTTGAAACAGAAATAGATACGACAAAGCGTCCATATAATCCAATCTATCCTGAACTACTTGATGTCATGCATTATGCATGATTTATAAGCCATTTATTCAATGAGCACCAATGATCAGCTTAGAATGATCACTTTAACTGGCCGATCAACTTGACATGTCGGCACTAAATTGTCTATAACTTTTGGTTTACGATCTCAAATGACACGAATCCAATGCCACGTTAAGCTAGCTGAATTTTCTATATGGGATAAAATTTGAGACGAAATAGATACGACAAAGCGTCCAAGTAATCCAATCTATCCCGAACTACGTGATGTCATGCATTATGCTTCATTTATAAGCTTTTACTCAATGAGCACCAATGATCAGTTTAGAATGATTACTTTAATTGGCCGATCCAACTTGACATGTCCGCACTAAATCGTCAGTAACTTTTTATTTATTGTGACAAAATTTGAGACCGAAATAGATACGAATAAGCATTCCAGTAATCCAATACAGCCAAAACTCCATGATGCCATGCAATATGCTTAATTTATAACCTTTACTCAATGAACACCAATGATCAGTTAATATTGATCACTTTACCTCGCCGATCAACTTTACATGTCTGCAATAAATCATCCGTAACTGATGATTTTGAGCTCCGAAGGACACGAATCCAATGCCCACGTTAAGCTAGCTCAATTTTCTATATTGTGACAATATTTTGGACTGAAATAGATACGACAAAGCATCCAAGTAATCCAATCTATACCAACCTACGTGATGTCATGCATTATTCATCGTTTATATGCTTCATTTAAAAGTTTTACTCAATGTGCACCAATGATCAGTTTAAAATGATCACTTTAACTGTTGACATGTGCGCACTAAATCTTTCGTAACTTTTGATTTATAGCTCAAAATAACAAAAATCCAATGCCCACGTTAAGCTAGCTAAATTTTCTATATTGTGACAAAATTTGAGACAAAAATAGATACGACAAAGTGTCCATGTAATCCAATCTATCCCAAACTGCATGATGCCATGCATTATGTTTCATTTATAAGCCTTTGCTCAATGAGCACAAATGATCAGTTTTGAATGATAACTTTAACTAGGCGATCAACTTGACATGTACGCATTAAATTGTCCGTAAGTTTTTATTTAGATCTCAAAATAACACGAATCCATGGCCCACGTTAGGCTAGCTCAATTTTCTATATTGTGACCAAATTTGATACAAAATAGATACGAAAAAGCGTTCAAATAATCCAGTCTATCCAAAACTGCGTGATGCCATGCATTATTCTTCATTTATAAGCTTTTACTCAATGAGCACCAATGATCAGTTAAGAATGATCACTTTAACTGGCCGATCAACTTGACATTTCCGCACTAAATCGTCCGTAAGTTATTATTTATAGCTCTGAATGACACAAATCCAATGTCCACGTTAAGCTAGCTCAATTTTCTATATTCTGACAAAAATTGAGACAGAAATAGATTCAAAAAAGCGTTCAAGTAATCCAATCTTGACAAAACTGCATGATGTCACTCATTATGCTTCATTTATAAACCTTTACTAAATGAGTACGAATGATGAGTTTAAAATGCTCACTTTAACTGGCTGATCAACTTGACATGTCCGCACAAAATCGTCCCTAACTTTTGATTTATAGCTTAGAAGGACACGAATCCAATACCCACGTTAAGCTAGCTCAATTCTCTATGTTGTAACAAAATTTGAGACAGAAATAGATACAAAAAAAACGTTCAAGTAATCCAATCTAGCCAAAACTGCATGATCCCATGCATTATGATTCAATTATAAGCCTTTACTCAATGAGCACAAATGATCAGTTTAGAATGATCACTTTAACTGGCCGATCAACTTGACATGTCCGCATTAAATCTTCCGAACTTTTGATTTAGAGATCAGACTGGCACGAATCCAATGCCCACGTTAAACTAGATCAATTTTCTGTATTGTGAAAAAATTTTAGACCGAAATAGATAGGACAAAGCATACATATAATACAATCTATCCTGAACTGCTTGATGTCATGCATTATGCATCATTTATAAGCCTTTTATTCAATGTGCACCAATGATAAGTTTAGAATGATCACTTTAACTGGCCGATCAACTTGGCATGTCATCACTAAATCATCTGTAACTTTTGATTTACGGCTCAGAATGACACGAATCCAGTGCCCTTGTTAAGCTAGCTCAATTTTTTATATTGTGACAACATTTGAGACAAAAATAGATACTACAAAGCGTTCATGTAATCCAATCTATCTCGAACTGCGTGATGTCATGCATTCTGCTTCATTTGTAAGCCTTTTACTCAATGAGCACCAATGATCAGTTTAGAATGATCATTTTAACTGGTCGATCAACTTGACATGTGTGCACTAAATCGTCAGTAACTTTTAATTTACAGCTCTCAATAACACAAATCTAATGCCCACATTAAGGTAGCTCAATTCTCTATATTGTGACAAAATTTGAGACCGAAATAGATACGACAAAGCGTCCATGTAATCCAATCTATCCCAAACTTTGTGATTACATGCATTATAGTTCATTTATAAGCCTTTACCTCAATCAGCACCAATGATCAGTTAAGAATGATCACTTTAACTTACTGTTACCCTTGACATGTCTGCATTAAATCATCCGAACTTTTGATTTAGAGATCAGATTGGCACGAATCCATGCCCATGTTAAACTAGAATTTTCTGTATTGTGAAAATTTTGAAACAGAAATAGATACGACAAAGCGTCCATATAATCCAATCTATCCTGAACTACTTGATGTCATGCATTATGCATGATTTATAAGCCATTTATTCAATGAGCACCAATGATCAGCTTAGAATGATCACTTTAACTGGCCGATCAACTTGACATGTCGGCACTAAATTGTCTATAACTTTTGGTTTACGGCTCAGAATGACACGAATCCAATGCCACGTTAAGCTAGCTCAATTTTCTATATTGTGACAAAATTTGAGACAAAAATAGATACGACAAAGCGTCCAAATAATCCAATCTATCCCAAACTACGTGATATCATGAATTATGCTTCATTTATAAGCTTTTACTCAATGAGCACCAATGATCAGTTTAGAATGATCACTTTAACTGGGTGATCACAACTGGACATGTCTACACTAAATTGCCATAACTTTTGATTTAGAGCTCGGAATAGCACAAATCCAATGCCCACGTTAAGCTAACTCAATTTTCTATATTGTGACAAAATTTGAGATAGAAATAGATGCCAAAAAGCGTTCAAGTACTCCAATCTAGCCAAAAGTGTGCAATGTCATGCATTATGGTTCATATATAAGAATGATGACTTTAACTAGCCGATCAACTTCACATGTCTGCACTAAATCATCTGTAACTTTTGATTTAAAGCTTAGAATGACACGAATCCAATACCTATATTAAGCTAGCTCAATTTTCCATATTGTGACAAAATTTGAGACACAAATAGAAACGACAAAGCCTCTAAATAATCCAATCCATCCTGAACTACGTGATGTCATTAAGTATGCTTCATTTATAAGCTTTTACTCAATGAGGACCAATGATCAGTTTGGAAAGATCACTTTAACTAGCCGATCAACTTGACATGTCCGCACTAAATCGTCCGTATCTTTTCATTTAGATCTCAAAATGACACGAATCCAATGCGCACGTTAAGCTAGCTGAATTTTCTATAATGGGATAAAATTTGAGACCGAAATAGATACGACAAAGCGTCCAAGTAATCCAATCTATCCCGAACTACGTGATGTCATGCATTATGCTTCATTTGTAAGACTTTTACTCAATGACCACCAATGATTGGTTCAGAATGATTACTTTAATTGGCCGACCAACTTGACATGTCCGCACGAAATCGTCAGTAACTTTTTATTTATTGTTACAAAATTTGAGACCGAAATAGATACGAATAAGCGTTCAAGTAATCCAATATAGCCAAAACTCCATGATGCCATGCAATATGCTTCATTTATAACCTTTACTCAATGAACATCAATGATCAGTTAATATTGATCACTTTACCTCGCCGATCAACTTTACATGTCCGCAATAAATCGTCCGTAACTGATGATTTTGAGCTCCGAAGGACACGAATCCAATGCCCACGTTAAGCTAGCTCAGTTTTCTATATTGTGACAAAATTTGGGACTGAAATAGATACGACAAAGCATCCAAGTAATCCAATCTATACCAAACTACGTGATGTCATGCATTATTCATCGTTTATATGCTTCATTTATAAGCTTTACTCAATGTGCACCAATGATCAGTTTAAAATGATCACTTTAACTGTTGACATGTGCGCTCTAAATCTTTCGTAACTTTTGATTTAGAGCTAAAAATAACAAGAATCCAATGCCCACGTTAAGCTAGCTAAAGTTTCTATATTGTGAAAAAATTTGAGACAAAAATAGATACGACAAAGTGTCCATGTAATCCAATCTATCCCGAACTGCATGATGCCATGCATTATGTTTCATTTATAAGCCTTTACTCAATGAGCACAAATGATCAGTTTTAAATGATAACTTTAACTAGGCGATCAACTTGACATGTACGCATTAAATTATTTGTAAGTTTTTATTTAGATCTCAAAATAACACGAATCCAATGCCCACGTTAGGCTAACTCAATTTTCTATATTGTGACCAAATTTGATACAAAATAGATACGAAAAAGCGTTCAAATAATCCAATCTAGCCAAAACAGCGTGATGCCATGCATTATTTTTCATTTATAAGCCATTTATTCAATGAGCACCAATGATCAGCTTAGAATGATCACTTTAACTGGCCGATCAACTTGACATGTCCGCATTAAATCGTCCGAACTTTTGATTTAGAGATCAGACTGGCACGAATCCAATGCCCACGTTAAAATAGATCAATTTTCTGTATTGTGAAAAATTTTTAGACCGAAATAGATAGGAAAAAGCATACATATAATACAATCTATCCTGAACTGCTTGATGTCATGCATTATGCATCATTTATAAGCCTTTTATTCAATGTGCACCAATGATAAGTTTAGAATGATCACTTTAACTGGCCGATCAACTTGGCATGTCATCACTAAATCATCTGTAACTTTTGATTTACGGCTCATAATGACACGGATCCAGTGCCCTTGTTAAGCTAGCTCAAATTTGTATATTGTGACAACATTTGAGACAAAAATAGATACTACAAAGCGTTCATGTAATCCAATCTATCTCGAACTGCGTGATGTCATGCATTCTGCTTCATTTGTAAGCCTTTTACTCAATGAGCACCAATGATCAGTTTAGAATGATCATTTTAACTGGTCGATCAACTTGACATGTGTGCACTAAATTGTCAGTAACTTTTAATTTACAGCTCTGAATGACACAAATCTAATGCCCACATTAAGGTAGCTCAATTCTCTATATTGTGACAAAATTTGAGACCGAAATAGATACGACAAAGCGTCCATGTAATCCAATCTATCCCAAACTTTGTGATTACATGCATTATAGTTCATTTATAAGCCTTTACCTCAATGAGCACCAATGATCAGTTAAGAATGATCACTTTAACTTGCTGTTAACCTTGAGATGTCTGCATTAAATCATCCGAACTTTTGATTTAGAGATCAGATTGGCACGAATCCAATGCCCATGTTAAACTAGATAAATTTTCTGTATTGTGAAAAAATTTGAAACTGAAATAGATACGACAAAGCGTCCATATAATCCAATCTATCCTGAACTACTTGATGTCATGCATTATGCATGATTTACAAGCCATTTATTCAATGAGCACCAATGATCAGCTTAGAATGATCACTTTAACTGGGTGATCAACTGGACATGTCTACACTAAATTGACCATAACTTTTGATTTAGCGCTCGGAATAGCACGAATCCAATTCCCACGTTATACTAACTCAATTTAGTATATTGTGTCAAAATTTGAGATAGAAATAGATACCAAAAAGCGTTCAAGTACTCCAATCTAGCCAAAAGTGTGCAATGTCATGCATTATGGTTCATATATAAGAAGGATCACTTTAACTAGCCGATCAACTTCACATGTCTGCACAGTATCATCTGTAAATTTTGATTTAAAGCTTAGAATGACACGAATCCAATACCTATATTAAGCTAGCTCAATTTTCCATATTGTGAAAAATTTGAGACACAAATAGAAACAACAAAGCCTCTAAATAATCCAATCCATCCTGAACTACGTGATGTCATTAAGTATGCTTCATTTATAAGCTTTTACTCAATGAGGACCAATGATCAGTTTGGAAATATCACTTTAATTGGCCGATCAACTTGACATGTTCGCACTAAATCGTCCGTATCTTTTCATTTAGATCTCAAAATGACACGGATCCAATGCCCACGTTAAGCTTGCTGAATTTTCTATAATGGGATAAAATTTGAGACCAAAATAGATACGACAAAGCGTCCAAGTAATCCAATCTATCCCGGACTGCGTGATGTCATGCATTATGCTTCATTTGTAAGACTTTTACTCAATCAGCGCCAATGATCGGTTTAGAATGATTACTTTAATTGGCCGATCAACTTGACATGTACGCACTAAATCGTCAGAATTTTTTATTTATTGTGACAAAATTTGAGACCGAAATAGATACGAATAAGCGTTCAAGTAATCCAATATAGCCAAAACTCCATGATGCCATGCTTAATTTATAACCTTTACTCAATGAACACCAATGATCAGTTAATATTGATCACTTTACCTCGCCGATCAACTTTACATTGCAATAAATCGTCACTGATGAATCCACACAAATCAATCTAGTTATTTGGGACTGAAATAGATACGATCCAAGTAATCCAATCTATACCAACTACGTGATGTCATGCATTATTCATGATGTCAAACTTTACATGTCCGACACACTAAATCTTTCGTAACTTTTGATTTAGAGCTCAAAATAACAAGAATCCAATGCCCACGTTAAGCTAGCTAAATTTTCTATATTGTGACAAAATTTGAGACAAAAATAGATACGACAAAGTGTCCATGTAATCCAATCTATCCCGAACTGCATGATGCCATGCATTATGTTTGATTTATAAGCCTTTACTCAATGAGCACAAATGATCAGTTTTGAATAATAACTTTAACTAGGCGATCAACTTGACATGTACGCATTAAATTGTCCGTAAGTTTTTATTTAGATCTCAAAATAACACGAATCCAATGCCCACGTTAGGCTAGCTCAATTTTCTATATTTGTGACCAAATTTGATACAAAATAGATACGAAAAAGCGTTCAAATAATCCAATTTAGCCAAAACTGTGTGATGCCATGCATTATTCTTCATTTATAAGCCTTTACTTCAATGAGCACCAATGATCAGTTAAGAATGATCACTTTAACTGGCCGATCAAATTGACATTTCCGCACTAAATCGTCCGTAAGTTATTATTTATTGCTCTGAATTACACAAATCCAATGTCCACGTTAAGCTAGCTCAATTTTCTATATTCTGACAAAATTTGAGACAGAAATAGATTCAAAAAAGCGTTCAAGTAATCCAATCTTGACAAAACTGCATGATGTCTTTCATTATGCTTCATTTATAAACCTTTACTAAATGAGTACCAAGGATCAGTTTAAAATGCTCACTTTAACTGGCTGATCAACTTGACATGTCCGCACAAAATCGTCCCTAACTTTTGATTTATAGCTTAGAATGACACGAATCCAATACCCACGTTAAGCTAGCTCAATTCTCTATGTTGTAACAAAATTTGAGACAGAAATAGATACAAGAAAAACGTTCAAGTAATCCAATCTAGCCAAAACTGCATGATCCCATGCATTATGATTCAATTATAAGCCTTTACTCAACGAGCACAAATGATCAGTTTAGAATGATCACTTTAACTGGCCGATCAACTTGACATGTCCGCATTAAATCGTCCATAACTTTTGATTTAGAGCTCAGAATGACACGAATCTAGTGCCCACGTTAAGCTAGCTCAATTTTCTATATTGTCACAAAATTTGAGGCAGAAATAGATAGGACAAAGCATACATATAATACAATCTATCCTGAACTGCTTGATGTCATGCATTATGCATCATTTATAAGCCTTTTATTCAATGTGCACCAATGATAAGTTTAGAGTGATCACTTTAACTGGCCGATCAACTTGGCATGTCATCACTAAATCATCTGTAACTTTTGATTTACGGCTCAGAATGACACGAATCCAGTGCCCTTGTTAAGCTAGCTCAATTTTTATATTGTGACAACATTTGAGACAAAAATAGATACTACAAAGCGTTCATGTAATCCAATCTATCTCGAACTGCGTGATGTCATGCATTCTGCTTCATTTGTAAGCCTTTTACTCAATGAGCACCAATGATCAGTTTAGAATGATCATTTTAACTGGTCGATCAACTTGACATGTGTGCACTAAATCGTCAGTAACTTTTAATTTACAGCTCTGAATGACACAAATCTAATGCCCACATTAAGGTAGCTCAATTCTCTATATTGTGACAAAATTTGAGATCGAAATAGATACGACAAAGCGTCCATGTAATCCAATCTATCCCAAACTTTGTGATTACATGGATTATAGTTCATTTATAAGCCTTTACCTCAATGAGCACCAATGATCAGTTAAGAATGATCACTTTAACTTGCTGTTAACCTTGACATGTCTGCATTAAATCATCCGAACTTTTGATTTAGAGATCAGATCAATTTTTTGTATTGTGAAAAAATTTGAAACAGAAATAGATACGACAAAGCGTCCATATAATCCAATCTATCCTGAACTACTTGATGTCATGCATTATGCATGATTTATAAGCCATTTATTCAATGAGCACCAATGATCAGCTTAGAATGATCACTTTAACTAGCCGATCAACTTGACATGTCGGCACTAAATTGTCTATAACTTTTGATTTATGGCTCAGAATGACACGAAACCAATGCCACGTTAAGCGAGCTCAATTTTCTATATTGTGACAAACTTTGAGACAAAAATAGATACGACAAAGCGTCCAAATAATCCAATCTATCCCAAACTACGTGATATCACGAATTACGCTTCATTTATAAGCTTTTACTCAATGAGCACCAATGATCAGTTTAGAATGATCACTTTAACTGGGTGATCAACTGGACATGTCTACACTAAATTGACCATAACTTTTATTTAGATTCGGAATAGATACGAATAAGGGTTCAAGTAATCCAATATAGCCAAAACTCCATGATGCCATGCAATATGCTTAATTTATAACCTTTACTCAATGAACACCAATGATCAGTTAATATTGATCAGTTTACCTCGCCGATCAACTTTACATGTCTGCAATAAATCATCCGTAACTAATGATTTTGAGCTCCGAAGGACACGAATCCAATGCCCACGTTAAGCTAGCTCAATTTTCTATATTGTGTCAATATTTTGGACTGAAATAGATACGACAAAGCATCCAAGTAATCCAATCTATACCAACCTACGATGTCATGCATTATTCATCGTTTATATGCTTCATTTAAAAGTTTTACTCAATGTGCACCAATGATCAGTTTAAAATGATCACTTTAACTGTTGACATGTGCGCACTAAATCTTTCGTACCTTTTGATTTATAGCTCAAAATAACAAANAGCTCCGAAGGACACGAATCCAATGCCCACGTTAAGCTAGCTCAATTTTCTATATTGTGACAATATTTTGGACTGAAATAGATACGACAAAGCATCCAAGTAATCCAATCTATACCAACCTACGTGATGTCATGCATTATTCATCGATTATATGCTTCATTTAAAAGTTTTACTCAATGTGCACCAATGATCAGTTTAAAATGATCACTTTAACTGTTGACATGTGCGCACTAAATCTTTCGTAACTTTTGATTTATAGCTCAAAATAACAAAAATCCAATGCCCACGTTAAGCTAGCTAAATTTCTATATTGTGACAAAATTTTAGACAAAAATAGATACGACAAAGTGTCCATGTAATCCAATCTATCCCAAACTGCATGATGCCATGCATTATGTTTCATTTATAAGCCTTTGCTCAATGAGCACAAATGATCAGTTTTGAATGATAACTTTAACTAGGCGATCAACTTGATATGTACGCATTAAATTGTCCGTAAGTTTTTATTTAGATCTCAAAATAACACGAATCCATGGCCCACGTTAGGCTAGCTCAGTTTTCTATATTGTGACCAAATTTGATACAAAATAGATACGAAAAAGCGTTCAAATAATCCAGTCTATCCAAAACTGCGTGATGCCATGTATTATTCTTCATTTATAAGCTTTTACTCAATGAGCACCAATGATCAGTTAAGAATGATCACTTTAACTGGCCGATCAACTTGACATTTCCGCACTAAATCGTCCGTAAGTTATTATTTATAGCTCTGAATGACACAAATCCAATGTCCACGTTAAGCTAGCTCAATTTTCTATATTCTGACAAAAATTGAGACAGAAATAGATTCAAAAAAGCGTTCAAGTAATCCAATCTTGACAAAACTGCATGATGTCCCTCATTATGCTTCATTTATAAACCTTTACTAAATGAGTACGAATGATGAGTTTAAAATGCTCACTTTAACTGGCTGATCAACTTGACATGTCCGCACAAAATCGTCCCTAACTTTTGATTTATAGCTTAGAAGGACACGAATCCAATACCCACGTTAAGCTAGCTCAATTCTCTATGTTGTAACAAAATTTGAGACAGAAATAGATACAAAAAAACGTTCAAGTAATCCAATCTAGCCAAAACTGCATGATCCCATGCATTATGATTCAATTATAAGCCTTTACTCAATGAGCACAAATGATCAGTTTAGAATGATCGCTTTAACTGGCCGATCAACTTGACATGTCCGCATTAAATCGTCCGAACTTTTGATTTAGAGATCAGACTGGCACGAATCCAATGCCCACGTTAAACTAGATCAATTTCTGTATTGTGAAAAAATTTTAGACCGAAATAGATAGGACAAAGCATACATATAATACAATCTATCCTGAACTGCTTGATGTCATGCATTATGCATCATTTATAAGCCTTTTATTCAATGTGCACCAATGATAAGTTTAGAATGATCACTTTAACTGGCCGATCAACTTGGCATGTCATCACTAAATCATCTGTAACTTTTGATTTACGGCTCAGAATGACACGAATCCAGTGCCCTTGTTAAGCTAGCTGAATTTTCTATATTGTGACAACATTTGAGACAAAAATAGATACTACAAAGCATTCATGTAATCCAATCTATCTCAAACTGCGTGATGTCATGCATTCTGCTTCATTTGTAAGCCTTTTACTCAATGAGCACCAATGATCAGTTTAGAATGATCATTTTAACTGGTCAATCAACTTGACATGTGTGCACTAAATCGTCAGTAACTTTTAATTTACAGCTCTGAATGACACAAATCTAATGCCCACATTAAGGTAGCTCAATTCTCTATATTGTGACAAAATTTGAGATCGAAATAGATACGACAAAGCGTCCATGTAATCCAATCTATCCCAAACTTTGTGATTACATGGATTATAGTTCATTTATAAGCCTTTACCTCAATGAGCACCAATGATCAGTTAAGAATGATCACTTTAACTTGCTGTTAACCTTGACATGTCTGCATTAAATCATCCGAACTTTTGATTTAGAGATCAGATTGGCACGAATCCAATGCCCATGTTAAACTAGATCAATTTTCTGTATTGGGAAAAAATTTGAAACAGAAATAGATACGACAAAGCGTCCATATAATCCAATCTATCCTGAACTACTTGATGTCATGCATTATGCAATATTTATAAGCCATTTATTCAATGAGCACCAATGATCAGCTTGGAATGATCACTTTAACTGGCCGATCAACTTGACATGTCGGCACTAAATTGTCTATAACTTTTGATTTATGGCTCAGAATGACACGAATCCAATGCCACGTTAAGCTAGCTCAATTTTCTATATTGTGACAAAATTTGAGACAAAAATAGATACGACAAAGCGTCCAAATAATCCAATCTATCCCAAACTACGTGATATCATGAATTATGCTTCATTTATAAGCTTTTACTCAATGAGCACCAATGATCAGTTTAGAATGATCACTTTAACTGGGTGATCACAACTGGACATGTCTACACTAAATTGACCATAACTTTTGATTTAGAGCTCGGAATAGCACGAATCCAATGCCCACGTTAAGGCAAACTCAATTTTCTATATTGTGACAAAATTTGAGATAGAAATAGATGCCAAAAAGCGTTCAAGTACTCCAATCTAGCCAAAAGTGTGCAATGTCATGCATTATGGTTCATATATAAGAATGATGACTTTAACTAGCCGATCAACTTCACATGTCTGCACTAAATCATCTGTAACTTTTGATTTAAAGCTTAGAATGACACGAATCCAATACCTATATTAAGCTAACTCAATTTTCCATATTGTGACAAAATTTGAGACACAAATAGAAACGACAAAGCCTCTAAATAATCCAATCCATCCTGAACTACGTGATGTCATTAAGTATGCTTCATTTATAAGCTTTTACTCAATGAGGACCAATGATCAGTTTGGAAAGATCACTTTAACTAGCCGATCAACTTGACATGTCCGCACTAAATCGTCCGTATCTTTTCATTTAGATCTCAAAATGACACGAATCCAATGCGCACGTTAAGCTAGCTGAATTTTCTATAATGGGATAAAATTTGAGACCGAAATAGATACGACAAAGCGTCCAAGTAATCCAATCTATCCCGAACTACGTGATGTCATGCATTATGCCTCATTTGTAAGACTTTTACTCAATGACCACCAATGATTGGTTCAGAATGATTACTTTAATTGGCCGACCAACTTGACATGTCCGCACGAAATCGTCAGTAACTTTTTATTTATTGTTACAAAATTTGAGACCGAAATAGATACGAATAAGCGTTCAACTAATCCAATATAGCCAAAACTCCATGATGCCATGCAATATGCTTCATTTATAACCTTTACTCAATGAACATCAATGATCAGTTAATATTGATCACTTTACCTCGCCGATCAACTTTACATGTCCGCAATAAATCGTCCGTAACTGATGATTTTGAGCTCCAAAGGACACGAATCCAATGCCCACGTTAAGCTAGCTCAATTTTCTATATTGTGACAATATTTTGGACTGAAATAGATACGACAAAGCATCCAAGTAATCCAATCTATACCAACCTACGTGATGTCATGCATTATTCATCGTTTATATGCTTCATTTAAAAGTTTTACTCAATGTGCACCAATGATCAGTTTAAAATGATCACTTTAACTGTTGACATGTGCGCACTAAATCTTTCGTAACTTTTGATTTATAGCTCAAAATAACAAAAATCCAATGCCCACGTTAAGCTAGCTAAATTTTCTATATTGTGACAAAATTTGAGACAAAAATAGATACGACAAAGTGTCCATGTAATCCAATCTATCCCAAACTGCATGATGCCATGCATTATGTTTCATTTATAAGCCTTTGCTCAATGAGCACAAATGATCAGTTTTGAATGATAACTTTAACTAGGCGATCAACTTGACATGTACGCATTAAATTGTCCGTAAGTTTTTATTTAGATCTCTAAATAACACGAATCCATGGCCCACGTTAGGCTAGCTCAATTTTCTATATTGTGACCAAATTTGATACAAAATAGATACGAAAAAGCGTTCAAATAATCCAGTCTATCCAAAACTGCGTGATGCCATGCATTATTCTTCATTTATAAGCTTTTACTCAATGAGCACCAATGATCAGTTAAGAATGATCACTTTAACTGGCCGATCAACTTGACATTTCCGCACTAAATCGTCCGTAAGTTATTATTTATAGCTCTGAATGACACAAATCCAATGTCCACGTTAAGCTAGCTCAATTTTCTATATTCTGACAAAAATTGAGACAGAAATAGATTCAAAAAAGCGTTCAAGTAATCCAATCTTGACAAAACTGCATGATGTCCCTCATTATGCTTCATTTATAAACCTTTACTAAATGAGTACGAATGATGAGTTTAAAATGCTCACTTTAACTGGCTGATCAACTTGACATGTCCGCACAAAATCGTCCCTAACTTTTGATTTATAGCTTAGAAGGACACGAATCCAATACCCACGTTAAGCTAGCTCAATTCTCTATGTTGTAACAAAATTTGAGACAGAAATAGATACAAAAAAACGTGCATGATCCCATGCATTATGATTCAATTATAAGCCTTTACTCAATGAGCACAAATGATCAGTTTAGAATGATCACTTTAACTGGCCGATCAACTTGACATGTCCGCATTAAATCTTCCGAACTTTTGATTTAGAGATCAGACTGGCACGAATCCAATGCCCACGTTAAACTAGATCAATTTTCTGTATTGTGAAAAAATTTTAGACCGAAATAGATAGGACAAAGCATACATATAATACAATCTATCCTGAACTGCTTGATGTCATGCATTATGCATCATTTATAAGCCTTTTATTCAATGTGCACCAATGATAAGTTTAGAATGATCACTTTAACTGGCCGATCAACTTGGCATGTCATCACTAAATCATCTGTAACTTTTGATTTACGGCTCAGAATGACACGAATCCAGTGCCCTTGTTAAGCTAGCTGAATTTTCTATATTGTGACAACATTTGAGACAAAAATAGATACTACAAAGCATTCATGTAATCCAATCTATCTCAAACTGCGTGATGTCATGCATTCTGCTTCATTTGTAAGCCTTTTACTCAATGAGCACCAATGATCAGTTTAGAATGATCATTTTAACTGGTCGATCAACTTGACATGTGTGCACTAAATCGTCAGTAACTTTTAATTTACAGCTCTGAATGACACAAATCTAATGCCCACATTAAGGTAGCTCAATTCTCTATATTGTGACAAAATTTGAGACGAAATAGATACGACAAAGCGTCCATGTAATCCAATCTATCCCAAACTTTGTGATAACATGCATTATAGTTCATTTATAAGCCTTTACCTCAATGAGCACCAATGATCAGTTAAGAATGATCACTTTAACTTGCTGATCAACCTTGACATGTCTGCATTAAATCATCCAAACTTTTGATTTAGAGCTCAGATCAATTTTCTGTATTGTGAAAAAATTTTAAACGAAATAGATACGACAAAGCGTCCATATAATCCAATCTATCCTGAACTACTTGATGTCAGCATTATGCATATTTATAAGCCATTTATTCAATGAGCACCAATGATAAGCAAGAATGATCACTTTAACTAGCCGATAAACTTCACATGTCTACACTAAATCATCTGTAACTTTTGATTTAAAGCTTATAATGACACGAATCCAATACCTATATTAAGCTAGCTCAATTTTCCATATTGTGACAAAATTTGAGACAAAAATAGAAACGACAAAGCCTCTAAATAATCCAATCCGTCCTGAACTACGTGATGTCATTAAGTATGCTTCATTTATAAGCTTTTACTCAATGAGGACCAATGATCAGTTTGGAAAGATCACTTTAACTGGCCGATCACTTGACAGGTCCGCCCTAAATCGTCCGTAAGTTTTCATTTAGA
This sequence comes from Pugionium dolabratum, assembly GCA_018901945.1. Lineage (NCBI taxonomy): Eukaryota > Viridiplantae > Streptophyta > Magnoliopsida > Brassicales > Brassicaceae > Pugionium > Pugionium dolabratum. Next base: position 92,456 of record JAEVFF010000497.1, read on the forward strand.
TCTCAAAATGACACGAATCCAATGCCCACGTTAAGCTAGCTGAATTTTCTATAATGGGATAAAATTTGAGACCGAAATAGATACGACAAAGCGTCCAAGTAATCCAATCTATCCCGAACTGCGTGATGTCATGCATTATGCTTCATTTGTAAGACTTTTACTCAATGAGCACCAATGATCGTTTAGAATGATTACTTTAATTGGCCGATCAACTTGACATATCCGCACTAAATCGTCAGTAACTTTTTATTTATTGTGACAAAATTTGAGACCGAAATAGATACGAATAAGCATTCCAGTAATCCAATACAGCCAAAACTCCATGATGCCATGCAATATGCTTAATTTATAACCTTTACACAATGAACACCAATGATCAGTTAATATTGATCACTTTACCTCGCCGATCAACTTTACATGTCTGCAATAAAACATCCGTAACTGATGATTTTGAGCTCCGAAGGACACGAATCCAATGCCCACGTTAAGCTAGCTCAATTTTCTATATTGTGTCAATATTTTGGACTGAAATAGATACGACAAAGCATCCAAGTAATCCAATCTATACCAACCTACGTGATGTCATGCATTATTCATTGTTTATATGCTTCATTTAAAAGTTTTACTCAATGTGCACCAATGATCAGTTTAAAATGATCACTTTAACTGTTGACATGTGCGCACTAAATCTTTCGTAACTTTTGATTTATAGCTCAAAATAACAAAAATCCAATGCCCACGTAAAGCTAGCTAAATTTTCTATATTGTGACAAAATTTGAGACAAAAATAGATACGACAAACTGTCCATGTTATCCAATCTATCCCAAACTGCATGATGCCATGCATTATGTTTCATTTATAAGCCTTTGCTCAATGAGCACAAATGATCAGTTTTGAATGATAACTTTAACTAGGCGATCAACTTGACATATACGCATTAAATTGTCCGTAAGTTTTTATTTTGATCTCAAAATAACACGAATCCATGGCCCACGTTAGGCTAGCTCAGTTTTCTATATTGTGACCAAATTTGATACAAAATAGATACAAAAAAGCGTTCAAATAATCCAGTCTATCCAAAACTGCGTGATGCCATGCATTATTCTTCATTTATAAGCTTTTACTCAATGAGCACCAATGATCAGTTAAGAATGATCACTTTAACTGGCCGATCAACTTGACATTTCCGCACTAAATCGTCCGTAAGTTATTATTTATAGCTCTGAATGACACAAATCCAATGTCCACGTTAAGCTAGCTCAATTTTCTATATTCTGACAAAAATTGAGACAGAAATAGATTCAAAAAAGCGTTCAAGTAATCCAATCTTGACAAAACTGCATGATGTCCCTCATTATGCTTCATTTATAAACCTTTACTAAATGAGTACGAATGATGAGTTTAAAATGCTCACTTTAACTGGCTGATCAACTTGACATGTCCGCACAAAATCGTCCCTAACTTTTGATTTATAGCTTAGAAGGACACGAATCCAATACCCACGTTAAGCTAGCTCAATTCTCTATGTTGTAACAAAATTTGAGACAGAAATAGATACAAAAAAAACGTTCAAGTAATCCAATCTAGCCAAAACTGCATGATCCCATGCATTATGATTCAATTATAAGCCTTTACTCAATGAGCACAAATGATCAGTTTAGAATGATCACTTTAACTGGCCGATCAACTTGACATGTCCGCATTAAATCTTCCGAACTTTTGATTTAGAGATCAGACTGGCACGAATCCAATGCCCACGTTAAACTAGATCAATTTTCTGTATTGTGAAAAAATTTTAGACCGAAATAGATAGGACAAAGCATACATATAATACAATCTATCCTGAACTGCTTGATGTCATGCATTATGCATCATTTATAAGCCTTTTATTCAATGTGCACCAATTGATAAGTTTAGAATGATCACTTTAACTGGCCGATCAACTTGGCATGTCATCACTAAATCATCTGTAACTTTTGATTTACGGCTCAGAATGACACGAATCCAGTGCCCTTGTTAAGCTAGCTGAATTTTCTATATTGTGACAACATTTGAGACAAAAATAGATACTACAAAGCATTCATGTAATCCAATCTATCTCAAACTGCGTGATGTCATGCATTCTGCTTCATTTGTAAGCCTTTTACTCAATGAGCACCAATGATCAGTTTAGAATGATCATTTTAACTGGTCGATCAACTTGACATGTGTGCACTAAATCATCAGTAACTTTTAATTTACAGCTCTGAATGACACAAATCTAATGCCCACATTAAGGTAGCTCAATTCTCTATATTGTGACAAAATTTGAGATCGAAATAGATACGACAAAGCGTCCATGTAATCCAATCTATCCCAAACTTTGTGATTACATGGATTATAGTTCATTTATAAGCCTTTACCTCAATGAGCACCAATGATCAGTTAAGAATGATCACTTTAACTTGCTGTTAACCTTGACATGTCTGCATTAAATCATCCGAACTTTTGATTTAGAGATCAGATCAATTTTCTGTATTGTGAAAAAATTTGAAACAGAAATAGATACGACAAAGCGTCCATATAATCCAATCTATCCTGAACTACTTGATGTCACGCATTATGCATGATTTATAAGCCATTTATTCAATGAGCACCAATGATCAGCATAGAATGATCACTTTAACTAGCCGATAAACTTCACATGTCTACACTAAATCATCTGTAACTTTTGATTTAAAGCTTATAATGACACGAATCCAATACCTATATTAAGCTAGCTCAATTTTCCATATTGTGACAAAATTTGAGACAAAAATAGAAACGACAAAGCCTCTAAATAATCCAATCCGTCCTGAACTACGTGATGTCATTAAGTATGCTTCATTTATAAGCTTTTACTCAATGAGGACCAATGATCAGTTTGGAAAGATCACTTTAACTGGCCGATCACCTTGACAGGTCCGCCCTAAATCGTCCGTAAGTTTTCATTTAGATCTCAAAATGACACGAATCCAATGCCCACGTTAAGCTAGCTGAATTTTCTAAAATGGGATAAAATTTGAGACCGAAATAGATACGACAAAGCGTCCAAGTAATCCAATCTATCCCGAACTGCGTGATGTCATGCATTATGCTTCATTTGTAAGACTTTTACTCAATGGGCACCAATGATCGGTTTAGAATGATTACTTTAATTGGCCGATCAACTTGACATATCCGCACTAAATCGTCAGTAACTTTTTATTTATTGTGACAAAATTTGAGACCGAAATAGATACGAATAAGCATTCCAGTAATCCAATACAGCCAAAACTCCATGATGCCATGCAATATGCTTAATTTATAACCTTTACACAATGAACACCAATGATCAGTTAATATTGATCACTTTACCTCGCCGATCAACTTTACATGTCTGCAATAAAACATCCGTAACTGATGATTTTGAGCTCCGAAGGACACGAATCCAATGCCCACGTTAAGCTAGCTCAATTTTCTATATTGTGTCAATATTTTGGACTGAAATAGATACGACAAAGCATCCAAGTAATCCAATCTATACCAACCTACGTGATGTCATGCATTATTCATCGTTTATATGCTTCATTTAAAAGTTTTACTTAATGTGCACCAATGATCAGTTTAAAATGATCACTTTAACTGTTGACGTGTGCGCACTAAATCTTTCGTAACTTTTGATTTATAGCTCAAAATAACAAAAATCCAATGCCCACGTTAAGCTAGCTAAATTTTCTATATTGTGACAAAATTTGAGACAAAAATAGATACGACAAAGTGTCCATGTAATCCAATCTATCCCAAACTGCATGATGCCATGCATTATGTTTCATTTATAAGCCTTTGCTCAATGAGCACAAATGATCAGTTTTGAATGATAACTTTAACTAGGCGATCAACTTGACATGTACGCATTAAATTGTCCGTAAGTTTTTATTTAGATCTCAAAATAACACGAATCCATGGCCCACGTTAGGCTAGCTCAGTTTTCTATATTGTGACCAAATTTGATACAAAATAGATACGAAAAAGCGTTCAAATAATCCAGTCTATCCAAAACTGCGTGATGCCATGCATTATTCTTCATTTATAAGCTTTTACTCAATGAGCACCAATGATCAGTTAAGAATGATCACTTTAACTGGCCGATCAACTTGACATTTCCGCACTAAATCGTCCGTAAGTTATTATTTATAGCTCTGAATGACACAAATCCAATGTCCACGTTAAGCTAGCTCAATTTTCTATATTCTGACAAAAATTGAGACAGAAATAGATTCAAAAAAGCGTTCAAGTAATCCAATCTTGACAAAACTGCATGATGTCCCTCATTATGCTTCATTTATAAACCTTTACTAAATGAGTACGAATGATGAGTTTAAAATGCTCACTTTAACTGGCTGATCAACTTGACATGTCCGCACAAAATCGTCCCTAACTTTTGATTTATAGCTTAGAAGGACACGAATCCAATACCCACGTTAAGCTAGCTCAATTCTCTATGTTGTAACAAAATTTGAGACAGAAATAGATACAAAAAACGTTCAAGTAATCCAATCTAGCCAAAACTGCATGATCCCATGCATTATGATTCAATTATAAGCCTTTACTCAATGAGCACAAATGATCAGTTTAGAATGATCACTTTAACTGGCCGATCAACTTGACATGTCCGCATTAAATCTTCCGAACTTTTGATTTAGAGATCAGACTGGCACGAATCCAATGCCCACGTTAAACTAGATCAATTTTCTGTATTGTGAAAAAATTTTAGACCGAAATAGATAGGACAAAGCATACATATAATACAATCTATCCTGAACTGCTTGATGTCATGCATTATGCATCATTTATAAGCCTTTTATTCAATGTGCACCAATGATAAGTTTAGAATGATCACTTTAACTGGCCGATCAACTTGGCATGTCATCACTAAATCATCTGTAACTTTTGATTTACGGCTCAGAATGACACGAATCCAGTGCCCTTGTTAAGCTAGCTCAATTTTTATATTGTGACAACATTTGAGACAAAAATAGATACTACAAAGCGTTCATGTAATCCAATCTATCTCGAACTGCGTGATGTCATGCATTCTGCTTCATTTGTAAGCCTTTTACTCAATGAGCACCAATGATCAGTTTAGAATGATCATTTTAACTGGTCGATCAACTTGACATGTGTGCACTAAATCGTCAGTAACTTTTAATTTACAGCTCTCAATAACACAAATCTAATGCCCACATTAAGGTAGCTCAATTCTCTATATTGTGACAAAATTTGAGACCGAAATAGATACGACAAAGCGTCCATGTAATCCAATCTATCCCAAACTTTGTGATTACATGCATTATAGTTCATTTATAAGCCTTTACCTCAATCAGCACCAATGATCAGTTAAGAATGATCACTTTAACTTACTGTTACCCTTGACATGTCTGCATTAAATCATCCGAACTTTTGATTTAGAGATCAGATTGGCACGAATCCAATGCCCATGTTAAACTAGATCAATTTTCTGTATTGTGAAAAATTTTGAAACAGAAATAGATACGACAAAGCGTCCATATAATCCAATCTATCCTGAACTACTTGATGTCATGCATTATGCATGATTTATAAGCCATTTATTCAATGAGCACCAATGATCAGCTTAGAATGATCACTTTAACTAGCCGATCAACTTGACATGTCGGCACTAAATTGTCTATAACTTTTGGTTTACGGCTCAGAATGACACGAATCCAATGCCACGTTAAGCTAGCTCAATTTTCTATATTGTGACAAAATTTGAGACAAAAATAGATATGACAAAGCGTCCAAATAATCCAATCTATCCCAAACTACGTGATATCATGAATTATGCTTCATTTATAAGCTTTTACTCAATGAGCACCAATGATCAGTTTAGAATGATCACTTTAACTGGGTGATCACAACTGGACATGTCTACACTAAATTGCCATAACTTTTGATTTAGAGCTCGGAATAGCACGAATCCAATGCCCACGTTAAGCTAACTCAATTTTCTATATTGTGACAAAATTTGAGATAGAAATAGATGCCAAAAAGCGTTCAAGTACTCCAATCTAGCCAAAAGTGTGCAATGTCATGCATTATGGTTCATATATAAGAATGATGACTTTAACTAGCCGATCAACTTCACATGTCTGCACTAAATCATCTGTAACTTTTGATTTAAAGCTTAGAATGACACGAATCCAATACCTATATTAAGCTAGCTCAATTTTCCATATTGTGACAAAATTTGAGACACAAATAGAAACGACAAAGCCTCTAAATAATCCAATCCATCCTGAACTACGTGATGTCATTAAGTATGCTTCATTTATAAGCTTTTACTCAATGAGGACCAATGATCAGTTTGGAAAGATCACTTTAACTAGCCGATCAACTTGACATGTCCGCACTAAATCGTCCGTATCTTTTCATTTAGATCTCAAAATGACACGAATCCAATGCGCACGTTAAGCTAGCTGAATTTTCTATAATGGGATAAAATTTGAGACCGAAATAGATATGATAAAGCGTCCAAGTAATCCAATCTATCCCGAACTACGTGATGTCATGCATTCTGCTTCATTTGTAAGACTTTTACTCAATGACCACCAATGATTGGTTCAGAATGATTACTTTAATTGGCCGACCAACTTGACATGTCCGCACGAAATCGTCAGTAACTTTTTATTTATTGTTACAAAATTTGAGACCGAAATAGATACGAATAAGCGTTCAAGTAATCCAATATAGCCAAAACTCCATGATGCCATGCAATATGCTTCATTTATAACCTTTACTCAATGAACATCAATGATCAGTTAATATTGATCACTTTACCTCGCCGATCAACTTTACATGTCCGCAATAAATCGTCCGTAACTGATGATTTTGAGCTCCGAAGGACACGAATCCAATGCCCACGTTAAGCTAGCTCAGTTTTCTATATTGTGACAAAATTTGGGACTGAAATAGATACGACAAAGCATCCAAGTAATCCAATCTATACCAAACTACGTGATGTCATGCATTATTCATCGTTTATATGCTTCATTTATAAGCTTTACTCAATGTGCACCAATGATCAGTTTAAAATGATCACTTTAACTGTTGACATGTGCGCTCTAAATCTTTCGTAACTTTTGATTTAGAGCTAAAAATAACAAGAATCCAATGCCCACGTTAAGCTAGCTAAATTTTCTATATTGTGACAAAATTTGAGACAAAAATAGATACGACAAAGTGTCCATGTAATCCAATCTATCCCGAACTGCATGATGCCATGCATTATGTTTCATTTATAAGCCTTTACTCAATGAGCACAAATGATCAGTTTTAAATGATAACTTTAACTAGGCGATCAACTTGACATGTACGCATTAAATTGTTTGTAAGTTTTTATTTAGATCTCAAAATAACACGAATCCAATGCCCACGTTAGGCTAACTCAATTTTCTATATTGTGACCAAATTTGATACAAAATAGATACGAAAAAGCGTTCAAATAATCCAATCTAGCCAAAACTGCGTGATGCCATGCATTATTTTTCATTTATAAGCCATTTATTCAATGAGCACCAATGATCAGCTTAGAATGATCACTTTAACTGGCCGATCAACTTGACATGTCCGCATTAAATCGTCCGAACTTTTGATTTAGAGATCAGACTGGCACGAATCCAATGCCCACGTTAAAATAGATCAATTTTCTGTATTGTGAAAAATTTTTAGACCGAAATAGATAGGACAAAGCATACATATAATACAATCTATCCTGAACTGCTTGATGTCATGCATTATGCATCATTTATAAGCCTTTTATTCAATGTGCACCAATGATAAGTTTAGAATGATCACTTTAACTGGCCGATCAACTTGGCATGTCATCACTAAATCATCTGTAACTTTTGATTTACGGCTCATAATGACACGAATCCAGTGCCCTTGTTAAGCTAGCTCAAATTTGTATATTGTGACAACATTTGAGACAAAAATAGATACTACAAAGCGTTCATGTAATCCAATCTATCTCGAACTGCGTGATGTCATGCATTCTGCTTCATTTGTAAGCCTTTTACTCAATGAGCACCAATGATCAGTTTAGAATGATCATTTTAACTGGTCGATCAACTTGACATGTGTGCACTAAATTGTCAGTAACTTTTAATTTACAGCTCTGAATGACACAAATCTAATGCCCACATTAAGGTAGCTCAATTCTCTATATTGTGACAAAATTTGAGACCGAAATAGATACGACAAAGCGTCCATGTAATCCAATCTATCCCAAACTTTGTGATTACATGCATTATAGTTCATTTATAAGCCTTTACCTCAATGAGCACCAATGATCTGTTAAGAATGATCACTTTAACTTGCTGTTAACCTTGAGATGTCTGCATTAAATCATCCGAACTTTTGATTTAGAGATCAGATTGGCACGAATCCAATGCCCATGTTAAACTAGATAGATTTTCTGTATTGTGAAAAAATTTGAAACTGAAATAGATACGACAAAGCGTCCATATAATCCGATCTATCCTGAACTACTTGATGTCATGCATTATGCATGATTTATAAGCCATTTATTCAATGAGCACCAATGATCAGCTTAGAATGATCACTTTAACTGGGTGATCAACTGGACATGTCTACACTAAATTGACCATAACTTTTGATTTAGCTCTCGGAATAGGACGAATCCAATTCCCACGTTATACTAACTCAATTTAGTATATTGTGTCAAAATTTGAGATAGAAATAGATACCAAAAAGCGTTCAAGTACTCCAATCTAGCCAAAAGTGTGCAATGTCATGCATTATGGTTCATATATAAGAAGGATCACTTTAACTAGCCGATCAACTTCACATGTCTGCACTAAATCATCTGTAAATTTTGATTTAAAGCTTAGAATGACACGAATCCAATACCTATATTAAGCTAGCTCAATTTTCCATATTGTGAAAAATTTGAGACACAAATAGAAACAACAAAGCCTCTAAATAATCCAATCCATCCTGAACTACGTGATGTCATTAAGTATGCTTCATTTATAAGCTTTTACTCAATGAGGACCAATGATCAGTTTGGAAATATCACTTTAATTGGCCGATCAACTTGACATGTTCGCACTAAATCGTCCGTATCTTTTCATTTAGATCTCAAAATGACACGGATCCAATGCCCACGTTAAGCTTGCTGAATTTTCTATAATGGGATAAAATTTGAGACCAAAATAGATACGACAAAGCGTCCAAGTAATCCAATCTATCCCGGACTGCGTGATGTCATGCATTATGCTTCATTTGTAAGACTTTTACTCAATGAGCGCCAATGATCGGTTTAGAATGATTACTTTAATTGGCCGATCAACTTGACATGTACGCACTAAATCGTCAGAATTTTTTATTTATTGTGACAAAATTTGAGACCGAAATAGATACGAATAAGCGTTCAAGTAATCCAATATAGCCAAAACTCCATGATGCCATGCAATATGCTTCATTTATAACCTTTACTCAATGAACACCAATAATCAGTTAATATTGATCACTTTACCTCGCTGATCAACTTTACATGTCCGCAATAAATCTTTCGTAACTTTTGATTTAGAGCTCAAAATAACAAGAATCCAATGCCCACGTTAAGCTAGCTAAATTTTCTATATTGTGACAAAATTTGAGACAAAAATAGATACGACAAAGTGTCCATGTAATCCAATCTATCCCGAACTGCATGATGCCATGCATTATGTTTGATTTATAAGCCTTTACTCAATGAGCACAAATGATCAGTTTTGAATAATAACTTTAACTAGGCGATCAACTTGACATGTACGCATTAAATTGTCCGTAAGTTTTTATTTAGATCTCAAAATAACACGAATCCAATGCCCACGTTAGGCTAGCTCAATTTTCTATATTTGTGACCAAATTTGATACAAAATAGATACGAAAAAGCGTTCAAATAATCCAATTTAGCCAAAACTGTGTGATGCCATGCATTATTCTTCATTTATAAGCCTTTACTTAATGAGCACCAATGATCAGTTAAGAATGATCACTTTAACGGGCCGATCAAATTGACATTTCCGCACTAAATCGTCCGTAAGTTATTATTTATTGCTCTGAATTACACAAATCCAATGTCCACGTTAAGCTAGCTCAATTTTCTATATTCTGACGAAATTTGAGACAGAAATAGATTCAAAAAAGCGTTCAAGTAATCCAATCTTGACAAAACTGCATGATGTCTTTCATTATGCTTCATTTATAAACCTTTACTAAATGAGTACCAAGGATCAGTTTAAAATGCTCACTTTAACTGGCTGATCAACTTGACATGTCCGCACAAAATCGTCCCTAACTTTTGATTTATAGCTTAGAATGACACAAATCCAATACCCACGTTAATCTAGCTCAATTCTCTATGTTGTAACAAAATTAGAGACAGAAATAGATACAAGAAAAACGTTCAAGTAATCCAATCTAGCCAAAACTGCATGATCCCATGCATTATGATTCAATTATAAGCCTTTACTCAACGAGCACAAATGATCAGTTTAGAATGATCACTTTAACTGGCCGATCAACTTGACATGTCCGCATTAAATCGTCCATAACTTTTGATTTAGAGCTCAGAATGACACGAATCTAGTGCCCACGTTAAGCTAGCTCAATTTTCTATATTGTGACAAAATTTGAGGCAGAAATAGATACAAAAAGTTGTTCAAGTAATCCAATCTAGCCAAAACTCCGTGATGCCATGCAATATGCTTCATTTATAAGCTTTACTCAATGAGCACCAATGATCAGTTAAGAATGATCAACTTAACTGGCTTATCAACTTGACATGTCCGCACTAAATCGTCCGTAACTTTTGATTTAGAGCTCAGAATGACACGAACCCAATGCCCACGTTAAGCTAGCTCAATTTTCTATATCTTGAAAAAATATGAGACCATAATAGATGCGACAAAGCGTCTATGTAATCCTATCTACACCAAACTACGTGATGCCATGCACTATGCTTCATTTACAAGCCTTTACTCAATGACCACCAATGATCAGTTAAGAATGATCACTTTATCTAACCGATCAACTTAACATATCTGCACTAAATCGCTCGTGACTTTGGATTTAGACGTCAGAATTACACGAATCCAATGCCCATGTTAATCTAGCTCAATGTTTAATATTGTGATAAAATTGAAGACAACAATTGCTTCGACAAGTCCTCCAAGTAATCAAATCTATCCAAGACTGCGTGATGTCATGCATTATGTTTCATTTATAAGTCTTTACTCAATGCGCACAATTGATCAATTAAGAATGATCAATTTAACTAGGCAATCAACTTGACATGTCTGCAGTAAATCGTTCATAACTTTTGATTTATAGATCATAACGACACAAATCAAATGCCCACATTAAGATAGCTCAATTTTCTATATTGTGAAAAACTTTGAGACAGAAATAGATACAAAAAACCGTTCAAGTAATCCAATCTAGCCAAAACTGTGATGTCATGCATTATGCTTCATTTATAAGCCTTTACTCAATGAGCACCAATGATCAGTTTAGAATGATCACTTTAACTAGGCGATCAAATTAACATGTCCCCACTAAATCGTCCGTAACAATTGATTTAGAGCTGAGAATAACACGAATCCAATGGCCATGATAAGCTAGCTCAATTTTCTATATTCAAACAAAATTTGAGACAAACAATAGATACAACAAAGCGTACAAGTACTCCAATCTATCCCGAACGGCGTGATATCAGGCATTATGCTTCATTTATAAGCCTTTACTCAATGAACACCAATGATCAGTTTAGAATGATCAATTTAACTGGCCGATCAACTTGAAATGACCGCACTAAATCGTCCGTAACTTTTGATTTAGAGTTCATAATGACACGAATCCAATGCCCACGTTAAGCTAGGTCAATTTTCTATATTTTAACAAAGTTTGAGACAGAGATAGATACGACAAAGCTTCCAAGTAATCCAATATATCCCCAACTACGTGATATCATGCATTATGCTTCATTTATAAGCCTTTACGCAATGAGCACCAATGATCAATTTAGAATGACCATTTTAACTGGCCGATCAACTTGACATGTCCGTATTAAAACGTCCGTAACTTTTTTTTAGGGCTCAGAATGACACAAATCCAACGCCCACGTTAAGCTACCTCAATTTTCTATATTGTGACTAAATTTGAGATAGAAGTAGATACGACAAATCGTCCAAGTAATCCAATCTATCCCGAATTGTGTGATACAATGCATTATGCTTCATTTATATGCCTTTACTCAATGAGCACCAATGATCAGTTTAGAATTATCACTTTAACTGGCCGATCAACTTGACACGTCTACACTAAATCATTCGTGACTTTTGATTTAGAGCTAAAAATGACACGAATGCAATGTTCACGTTAAGCTAGCTCAATTTTTCTATATTGTGACAAAATTTTAGACATAAATAGATTCGACAAAGCGTCCATGTAATCCAATCTATCCCAAACTGCGTGATGTCATGCATTATGCTTCATTTATAAGTCTTTAACTGGCCGATAAACTTTGACATGTCCACACTAAATCGTACGTAACTTTTGATTTGCAGATTAGAATGGCACGAATCCAATGCCCATCAATAAGCTAGATCAATTTTCTATATCGCGAATAAATTTGAGCAGAAGGAGATACGAAAAAGTGTTCAAGTAATCCAATCTAGCCAAAACTGTGTGATGCCATTCATTATGCTTCATTTATAAGCCTTTACGCAATGAGCATCAATGACAACTCTAGAATGATCACTTTAAATGGCCGTTTAACTTGACATGTGTGCACAAAAACGTCCATAACTTTTGATTTACAGCTAAAAATGACACGAATCCAATCCCCACGTTAAGCTAGCTCAATTTTCTATATTGTGACAAAATTTGAGACAAAAATAGATACAACTAAGCGTCCAAGTAATCCACTCTATCCCAAACAGCGTGAGGACATGCTTGATTCTTCATTTATATGCGCTTACTTAATGAGAACCAATGATCACTTTCACTTGGCGATCAACTTGACATGTCCGTACTAAATCGTCCATAACTTTTGATGTAGAACTCAGAATAACACGAATCCAATACCAATGTTAAGCTAGCTCAATGTCTATATTGTGACAAAATTTGAGATAGAAACAGATACTACAAAGCGTCCAAGTAATCCAATCTATCCAAACTGCTTGATGCCATGCTTTATGCTTCATTTATAAGACTTTACTCAATGAACACCAATGATAAGTTTAGAATGAACACTTTAACTGGCCGATCAACTCCACATGTCCGCACTAAATCGTCCGTAACTTTAACTGGCCAATCAACTCCACGTTAAGCTATCTCAATTTTCTATGTTGTGACAAACTTTGTGACTGGAGTGATACGAAAAAGCGTTCAAAGAATCATATCTAGCCAAACTTGCGTGATGCCATGCATTATGCTTCATTTATAAGCCCTTACTCAATCAGCACTAATGATCAGTTTAGAATTATCACTTTAACTGGCCGATTTAGAGCTCAGAATGACATGAATCACTTTAACTGGCCGATTTAGAGCTCAAAATAACTGGCCGATTTAGAATTATCACTTTAACTGGCCAATGACATGTCCACACTAAATCGTTCCTAACTTTTGATTTAGAGCTCAGAATGACATGAATCCAATGCCCACGTTAAGTTAGCTCAATTTTATATATTGTGACAAAATATGATACATAAATACATAAAAAAACCGTTCAAGTAATCCAATCTAGCCAAAACTACGTGATACCATGCATTATGTTTCATATATAAGCCTCTACTCAATGAGTACCAGTAATAAGTTAAGAACGATCACTTTAATTGGCCAATCAACTTGACATGTCCACACAAAATCGTCCGTAAATTTTGATTTAGAGCTCAGAATGACATGAAAAATCCAATGCTCACGTTAAGCTAGCTCAATTTCTGTATTGGGACAAATTTTGAGACATAAATAGATACGACAAATGTAATCCAATCTATCCCGAACTGAGTGATGTCATGCCTTATGCTTTATTTATATGCCTTTTCTCAATGAGCACCAATGATCAGATTAGAATGATCACTTTAACTGGCCGATCAACTTGGCATGCCTGCACTAAATCGTCCGCAACTTTTTATTTAGAGCTCAAACTGATACGAATCCAATGCACACGTTAAGCTAGCTCAATTTTTTTATATTGTGATAATTTTTAGGACTAAAATTGCTTCAACAAGTCCTCTCAGTAATCAAATCTTCCCAAAACTACGTGATGTCATGCATTATACTTCAATTATAAGCCTTTAATCAATGGGCACCAATGACCAGATTAGAATGATCAATATGACTGGGTGATCATTTCAACAAGTCCTCCAAGTAAATTGTCTATAATTTTTGATTTATAGCTCATAATAACACGAATCGAATGCCCACATTAAGCTAGCTAAATTTTCTATGTTGTGAGAAAATTTGAGACAAAAATAGATACAACAAAAGGCCCAAGAAATAAAATCTATCCCGAACTGCGTGATATCATGAATTATGCTTCATTTATAAGGCTTTACTCAATGAGCACCAATGATCAGTTTAACTGACTGATCAACTTGAAATGTCGGAATTAAATCGTCCGTAACTTTTGATTAGGAGCTTGAATGACACGAATCCCATGCCCATGTTAAGATAGCTCAATTTTTATATTGTGACAAAATTTGAGACAGAAATAGATAAGACAAAGCATCCATGTAATCAATCTATTCCGAACTGCGTGATGTCATGCATTATGTTTCATTTATAAGCCTTTACTCAATGAGCACCGATGATCAGTTTAGAATGATCACTTTAACGGGCCGATCAACTTGACATGTCCGCACTAAATTGTCCGTAACTTTTGATATAGGGCTCAGAACAAGACGAATCCAATGTCCATGTTAAGCTAGCTCAGTTTTCTATATTGTGACAAAATTTGAGGCAGAAATATATACGACAAAGCTCCCAAGTAATCCAATATATCTCGAACAGCGTGATGTCATGCATTATGCTTAATTTATAAGCCTTTACTCACTAAGCACCGATGATCAGTTTAGAATGATCACTTTAACTAGACGATCAACTTCACAAGTCCGCACTAAAGCACCTGTAATGTTTGATTTAGAGCTCAGAATGACACAAATCTAATGCCCACGTTAAGCTAGCTCAATTTTCTATATTTTGAAAACATTTGAGGCAGAAATAGATAAGACAATGCATCCATGTAATCCAATCTGTCCCGAACTGTGTGATACCATGCATTATTCTTCATTTATAAGCATTTACTCAATGAGCATCAATGATTAGTTTAGAATGATCACTTTAACTGACCAATCAACTTGACATGTCCGCATTAAATCATCGGTAATTTTTGATTTAGAGCTAAAGCTGACACGAATCCAACGCCCACGGTAAGCTAGCTTGATTTTCAATGTTGTGAAATTTTTTTAGAAAAAATAGATACGAAAAAGTGTTCAAGTAATCAATTCTAGCC
This sequence comes from Pugionium dolabratum, assembly GCA_018901945.1. NCBI lineage: Eukaryota > Viridiplantae > Streptophyta > Magnoliopsida > Brassicales > Brassicaceae > Pugionium > Pugionium dolabratum. Next base: position 108,058 of record JAEVFF010000497.1, read on the forward strand.
AAAAACTACATGATGCCATGCATTATGTTTCATTTATAAGCTTTTACTCAATGAGCACCAATGATCAGTTTAGAATGATCCCTTTAACTAGGCGATCAACTTGACATGTACGCACTAAATCGTCCGTAACTTTTGATTTAGAGCTCAGAACAAGACGAATCCAATTTCCATGTTAAGCTAGCTCAATTTTCTATATTGTGACAAAATTTGAGACAGAAATAGATATGACGAAGCACCCAAGTAATCCAAACTATCCCGAACTGTGTGATGCCATGTATTATGTTTCATTTATAAGCCTTTACTCAATGAGCACCAATGATTAGCTGAGAATGATCATTTTAACTGGCCGGTCAACTTCATATGTCCGCACTAAATCATCTGTAACTTTTGATTTATAGCTCAGAATGACACGAATCTTTTGCCCACATTAAGCTAGCTCAATTTTCTATATTTTTACAAATTTTGAGACAGAAATAGATAAGAAAAAGCGTCCATGTAATCTAATCTATCCCAAACTACGTGAAGCCATGCATTATGTTTCATTTATAAGCCTTTACTCAATGAGAACCAATGATCAGTTTAGAATGATTATTTTAACTGCCCGATCAACTTGACATGTCCACATTAAATTATCCGTAACTTATGATTTAGACCTCAAACTGACACGAATCCAAAGCCCATGTTTAGCTAGCTCGATTTTCAATATTGTGACAAAACATGAGATAGAAATAGATACGAAAAAGTGTTCAATTAATCCAATCTAGCCAAAATTGTGTGATGTCATGCATTATGATTCATTTATAAGTCTTTACTCAATGAGCACAATGATCAGTTTAGAATGATCACTTGAACTAGGTGATCAACTTGACATGTCTGCATTAAATCGTCGTAACTTTTGATTTAAAACTCATAATAACACGAATCAAATGCCCATGTTAAGCTGGCTCAATTTTCTATACTTTGACAAAATTTGAGACACAAATAGATGCGACAAAGCGCCCATGTAATCATATCTATCCCGAACTACGTGATGTCATGCATTGTGCTTAATTTATAAGCTTTTACCCAATAAGCACTAATGATCAGTTTAGAATGATCACTTTAACTGCCTGATCAACTTGACATGTCCGCATTAAATCGTCCGTAACTTATTATTTAGAGTAAAAACTGAAACGAATCCAATGCCCACGTTAAGCTAGCTCAATTTTATATATTGTAACTAAATTTGAGACAGAAATAGATTTCAAAAAGTATTCAAGTAATCCAATCTAGCCAAAACTATATGATGCCATGCATTATGCTGCATTTATAACCCTTTACTCAATGAGCACCAATGATCAGTTTAGAATGATCAATTTAACTGCCCGATCAACTAGACATGTCCACATTAAATTGTCCATAACTTATGATTTAGAGCTAAAACTGACACAAATCAAATACCCACGTTAAACTAGCTCAATTTTCTATATTGTGACAAAATTTGAGACAGAAATATATAAGACAAAGCGTCCATGTAATCAAATCTATCCCGAACTTTGTGATGTCATGCATTATGATTCATTTATAAGCCTTTACTCAATGAGTACCAATGATCAGTTTAGAATGATCACTTTAATTGCCCGATCAACTTGACATGTCCGCATTAAATCATCCGTAACTTTTGATTTAGAGCTATAACTGACACGAATCCAATGCTCACATTAAGCTTGCTCACTTTTCTATATTGTGACAAAATTTGAGGGAGAAATAGATACGAAAAAGCGTCCAAGTAATCCAGTCTTTCATGAACAGCGTGATGTCATGGATTATGCTTCATTTAAAATCCTTTACTCAATGAGCGCCAATGATCAATTTAGAATGATCACTTTAACTNATCTCGGTGTTGAATTTTGTCACAATATAGAATACTGAGCTAGCTTATCATGGGCGTTCGATTTGTGTCATTCTGAACTCTAAATCACAAGTTCCGGACGATTTAGTACGAACATGTCAAGTTGATCAGCCGGTTAAAATGATAATTCTAAACTGATCATTGGTGTTCCTTGAGAAATGGCTTATAAATGAAGTATAACGCATAACACCACACATTTTGGGATAGATTGGATTAATTAAAGGCTTTTTCTAGGCTATTTTATTCTTAAATTTTTTTCACAATATAGAAAATTGAGCTAGATTAGCGTGGGCGTTGGATTCGTGTCAATTTGAACTCTAAATCAAAAGTGTCACACGATTTTGTGCAGACCTGACAAGTTGATCAACCAGTTGAAATGATCATTCAAAATTGGTGCTCCTCGTGTAAAGGCTTATAAATGAAGCATAATGTGTGGAATCACACAGTTTGGGATACAATAGATTTTTTGCAGGCTTTGTCGTAGCTCTTTCAATCTTAAATGTTGTTATAATATTGATAATTGAGCTAGCTTAACGTGGGCATTGTTGGATTCGTATAATTCTGAAATCTAAATCAAAAGTTATGGACCATTTAATGCCGGCATCCCAAATTGATCGGCCAATTAAAATGATCATTCCAAACTGGTCATTGGTGTTGCCTGAGTAAAGGCATATAAATGAATTATAATGCATGACATCACGCAATTCGGGGTACATTGGATTACTTGTAGGCTTTGTAGTAGCTAGTTAACGTGGGCCTTGGACTCATGTCATTTTAAGGTCTAAATCAAAAGGTAAAGACGATTTAGTGCATACATGTCATGTTGATCAGCTAGTTAAAATAATCATTATAAACCTATCATTGGTTTCCATTGCAGTAAAGGCTTATAAATGAAGCATAATACAATGCATCACACTGTTTGGGATGGACTGGATTACATAGAGGCTTTTTCATTGCTATTTCAGTGTTACATTTTGTCACAATATAGAATATTGAGCTAGCTTAACATGGACATTGGATTTGGGTTTCATTCTGAACTCTAAATCAAAAGTTACGGACGATTTAGGGCGAACTTGTCAAGTTGATCGGCCAGATAAAATGATAATTCTAAAATGATCTTTGGTGCTTCTTGAGTAAAGGCTCGTAAATGAAGCATAATGCATGGCATCACGGAGTTAAGGATACATTGGATTACTTGGACACTTTATCGTTGCTCCTTTAGTCTAAAATGTTGTTACAATATAGAAAATTGAGCTAGCTTTACGTGGGTGTTTGATTCGTGTCATTCTGAACTCTAAATAAAAAGTTATGTACGATTTAGTGTGGACATGTCAAGTTGATCGGCCAGTTAAAATGAAAATTCTTAACTGATCATTGGTGCTCCTTGAGTAAAGGCTTATAAATGCAGCATAATGCATGGCATCACAAAATTTGGATACATTGGATTACTTAGAAGCTTTTTTCGTAGCTCTTTTAGTCTCAAATGTTGTCACAATATGGAAAATTGAACAAAATTAACGTGGGCGTTAGATTCGTATCATTCCGAACTCTAAAAAAAAGTTACGGACGATTTAGTTTGCACAAGTCAAGGTTATCTGCCAAATAAAATGATAATTCTAAACTGATCATTGGTGCTCCTTGAGTAAAGACTTATAAGTGAAGCATAATGCATGGCATCAGGCAGTTTGGGATACATTGGATTACTTGGAGGCTTTTTCGTAGCTCTTTCAGTCACAAATATTGTCACAAAATGGAAATTTGAACAAGCTTAACGTGGGAGTTAGATTTGTGTCATTCTGAACTCTAAATCAAAAATTACGGACGGTTTAGTGCGTACATGTCAGGTTGATCGGCCAATTAAAATGATCATTTTAAACTAATCATTGGTGCTCCTTGAGCAAAGGCATAAAAATGAAGCATAATAATGCATGGCATCACGTAGTTTGGATACATTGGATTACTTGGACGATTTGTCGTAGCTCTTTTAGTGTCAAATGTTGAACGACAAAGAAAATTGAGCTAACTTAACGTGTGTGTTGGACTCGTGTCATTCTGAACCCTAAATAAAACGTTATGGATGATTCAGTGCGGACAAGTTAAGTTAATCGATTAGTTAAAATGATCATTGGTGCTCCTTGAGTAAAGGCTTATAAATGAAGCATAATGCATGACATCATGCAATTTGGGATACATTGGAGTACTTCGAGGATTTATAGTAGCTCTTTTAGTCTCAAATGTTCTCACAATATGTAAAATTAAGCTAGCTAAGTGTAGGCGTAGGACTCATGTTATTTTGAGCTCTAAATCAAAAGTTAAAGACGATTTAGTGCGGATATGTCAAGTTGATGAGCTAGTGAAAATGATCCTTATAAACTGATCATTGGTGCTCCTTGAGTAAAGGCTTATAAATTAAGCATAATATATGAGATCACCCTGTTTGGGATGCATTGTGGATTACTTGGAGGCTTTTTCATAACTCTTTCAGTCTCAAATGTTGTCACAATATAGAAAATTGAGCTAGGTTAATGTGGGCGTTGGACTAATGTTATTTTGAGCTCTAAATCAAAAGTTAAAGACGATTTAGTGCGGACATGTCAAGTTGATAAACCAGTTAAAATGATCATTCTACATTGATCGTTGGTGCTCCTTGAGTAATGGCTTATAAATGAAGCATAATGCATGGCATCACGTAGTTTTGGAAACATTTGATTACTTGGAGTTGTTGTAGTAGCTCTTTAAGTCTCAAATGTTGTCACAACATGGCAAATTGAGCTAGCTTATTGTGGGCGTTGGATTCATATTATTTTTAGTTCTAAATGAAAAGTTAAAGAAGTTTTAGTGCGGATATGTCAAATTGATCAGCTAGTTAAAATGATCATTCTTAACTTATCATTGGTGCTCCTTGACTAAAGGCTTCTAAATAAAGCATAATACATGGCATCACGCAGTTTGGGATAGATTGTTTTACTTGGATGGCTTTTATTATCTATTTTGGTGTTAGATTTTGTCACAATATAGAAAATTGACCTAACTTAACGTGGGTGTTCGATTCGTGTTATTCTGAACTCTAAATCAAAAGTTCCAGACGTTTTAGTGTGGACATGTCAAGTTGACCGGCCAGTTAAAATGATTATTCTAAATTGATCATTGGTGCTCCTTGAGTAAGGTCATTCTGAACTCTAAATTAGAAGTTGAGGAAGATTTAGTGTGTTTATCTCAAATTGATCGGCCAGTAAAATGGTCATTCTAAAATGATCAATGGAACTTCTTGAGTAAAGGCTTATAAATGAAGCATAATGCATGGCATCACGCAGTTTGGGATGCATTGTATATCATGGAGGATTTGTAGTAGCTGTTTCAGTCTCAAATGTTGTCACAATATGGAAAATTGAGCTAGCTTAATGTGGACGTTGGAGTCATGTTATTTTAAGCTCTAAATAAAAAGTTAAAGACGATTTAGTGCGGACATGTCAAGTTGATCAGCTAGTTAAAATGATAATTCTAATCTGAAATTGGTTCGCACTGAGTACATGCTTATAAAGAAGCATAAACCATGTCATCACGCAGTTTGGGATAGATCTGATTCCTTGGAGACTTTTTCGTAGCTATTTCAGTGTTAAATTTTTCATAATATAGAAAATTGAGCTACCTTATTGTGGGTGTTGGATTCGTGTCATTCTGAACACTAAATTTAAAGTTACGGACGATTTAGTGCGGATATGTCAAGTTGATCGGCCGCTTAAAATAATCATTCTACACTTAGTATTGCTGCTCCTTGAGTAAGAGCTTATAAATGAATCATAATGCATGGCATAACGCAGTTTGGGATTCATTGTATTACTCGAAGGCTTTGTCGTAGATCTTTCAGTCTCAAATGTTGTTACAATATATAAAATTGAGCGAGCTTAACAAGGGCCTCTAAACCAAAAGTTACCAAAAAATTTGTGCGGACCTGTCAAATTGATCACCCAGTTAAAAATAATCATTCTAAACTGATCATTGGTGCTCGTTGAGTAAAGGCCTATAAATGAAGATAAACTGATCATTGGTGTTCATTGTGGGATACATTGGATTACATGGACGCTTTGTCGTAGCTCTTTCAGTCTAAAATGTTGTCACAATACCGAAAATTGAGCTAGATTAACATGGGCGTTGGATTCGTATCATTCTTAACTCTTAATCAAAAGTTACGAATGATTTAGTGCGGACATGTCAAGTTGATCGGCCAGTTAAAATGATCATTCTAAACTGATCATTGGAGCTCTTTGAGTAAAGTCCTATAAATGCTGCATAATGCATGGCTCCACGCAGTTTGGGATACATTGGATTTCTTGGAGGCTTTTTCGCAGCTCTATCAGTCTCAAATGTTTTCCCAATATGGAAAATATATTTTGTTTAATGTGGGCACTGGACTCATGTTATTTTGAGCTCTAAATCAAAAATCAAAGGCAATTTAGTGCGGACATGTCAAGTTGATCAGCTAGTTAAAATGATCATTATAAACTGATCATTGGTGTTCCTTGAGTAAAAGCTTATAAAGAAGCATAATGAATGTCTCCTTGAGTAAAGGCCTTTTCGTTGCTATATCAGTGTTAAATTTTGTCATAATATAGAATATTGAGCTACCTTAACGTGGACGTTGGATTCGTGTCATTCTGAATTCTAAATCAAAAGTTACAGATGATTTGTGCAGCCATGTCAAGTCATCGGCCAATTAAAATGTTCACTCTAAAATGATCATTGGTGCTCCTTTAGTAAGGGCTTATAAATGAAGCATAATGCATGGCATCACGTAGTTTGGGATACATTGGATTACTTGGAGGCTTTGTTGTAGCTCTTTCACTCTAAAATGTTGTCAAAATATAGAAAAATGAACTAGCTCAACGTGGGCATTAGATTCCTGTCTTTCTGAACTTTAAATCAAAGGTTACGAATGATTTAGTGTCGACATGTCAAGTTGATCAGCCAACTAAATGATCATTTTAAACTGATCATTGGTGCTCTTTGAGTACAAGCTTATAAAGAAGCATAAATCATGGCATCACACAGTTTAGGATAGATCTGATTACTTAAAGACTTTTTCATAGCTATTTCGGTGTCAAATTTCTCATAATATAGAAAATTGAGCTAGCTTAATGTGGGTGTGGGATTCGTGTCATTCCAAACTCTAAATCAAAAGTTATGGACGATTTAGTGAGGATATGTCAAGTTGATCGGCCACGTAAAATGATCATTCTACACTTACCATTGCTGCTCCTTGTGTAAGAGCTTATAAATGAAGCATAATACATGACATCACGCATTGTGGGATACATTGGATTACTTGGACGATTTGTCATAGCTCTTTCAGTCTGAAATGTTGTCACAATACAGAAAATTGAGCTAGCTTAACATGGGCGTTGGATTCGTGTCATTCAGAACTCTAAATCAAAAGTTACGAACGATTTAGTGCGGACATGTCAAGTTGATCGGCCAGTTAAAATGATCGTTCTAAACTGATCATTCGAGCTCTTTGAGTAAAGTCCTATAAATGCAGCATAATGCATGGCTTCACGCAGTTCGGGATACATTGGATTTGTTGGAGGTTTTTTCGTAGCTCTATCAGTCTCAAATGTTTTCATAAGATGGAAAATATAGCTTGTTTATTGTGGGTGCTAGACTCATGTTATTTTGAGCTCTAAATCAATGTTAAAGGCGATTTAGTGCAGACATGTCAAGTGGATCAGCTAGTTAAAATGATAATTCTAAACTAATCATTGGTGCTCATTGAGTAATAGCTTATAAAGAATAATAATGAATGGCTGCTTGTGTAAAGGCTTTTTTGTTGCTATATCAGTGTTAAACTTTGTCATAATATAGAATATTGAGCTAGCTTAACATGGACGTTGGATTCGTGTCATTCTGAATTCTAAATCAAAAGTTACAGATGATTTAGTGCAGCCAAGTCAAGTTGATCGGCCAATTAAAATGATCATTCTAAACTGATCATTGGTGCTCCTTGAGTAAGGGATTATAAATGAAGCATAATGCATGGCATCACGCAGTTTGGGATACATTGGATTACTTGGAGGCTTTGTCGTAGCTCTTTCAGTCTAAAATGTTGCCACAATTAGAAAATTGAGCTAGCTCAACATTGGCAATGGATTCGTGTCTTTCTGAATTTTAAATCAAAAGTTACAGACGATTTAGTTGATCAGCCAACTAAAATGATCATTCTAAACTGATCACTCGTACTCCTTGAGTAAAGGCTTATAAATGAAGCATAATGAATGTCATCACACAGTTTGGGATACATAGGATTACTTGGACGCTTTTTCGTACCTCTATAAGTCTCACTAGTTATCACAATTTGGAAAATTGAGCTTGTTTAATTTGGGTGCTGGACTCATGTTATTTTGTGCTCTAAATCAAAAGTTAAAGGCGATTTTGGGCGGACATGTCATGTTGATCAGCTAGTTAAAATTATAATTCCAATCTGATCATAGTGTTCCTGGAGTAAATGCTTATAAATGAAGCCTAGTGCATGGCTTCACGTAGTTTTGGATATATTGGATTACTTGTACGCTTTGTCGTAGCTCTTTCAGTTTCAAATGTTGACACAATATAGAACTTTGATCTAGATTAACGTGGGCTTTGCATTCGTGTCGTTTTTAACTCCAAATCAAATGTTATGGACGATTTAGTGCTGACATGTCATGTTGATCGGCCAGTTAAAATGATAATTCTAAACTGATCATTGGTGCTCCTTTAGTAAAGGCTTATAAATGAAGCATAAGACATGAAATCACACCGTCTGGGATGCATTGGATTACTTAGACGTTTTTTAGTAGCTTTTTCAGTCTCAAATGTTGTCACGATATGGAGCTAGCTTAATGTGGGCGTTGGACTCATGTTATTTTGAGTTCTAAATCAAAAGTTAAAGAAGATTTAGTGCGGACATGTCAAGTTGATCAGCTAGTTAAAATGATCATTCTAAACATACATTAGGGCTCATTGAGTAAAGTCTTATAAGGAAGCATAATGCATGGCATCACACAGTTCGGGACAGATCTGATTACATGGAGACTCTTTCGTAGCTATTTCGGTGTGAAATTTTATCAAAAATAGAAAATTGAGCTAGCTTAACGTTTGCGTTGGATTTGTTTCATTTTAAACTCTAAGTCAAAAGTTATGGACGATTTAGTGCGGATATGTCAAGTTGATCGGTCACTTAAAATGATCATTCTACACTTAGCATTAGTGCTGCTTGAGTAAAAGAATGAAGTATATTGAATGGCTTTACTCAGTTTGAGATACATTGGATTACTTGGAGGCTTTGTTGTAGCTCTTTCAGTTCAAAATGTTGCCACAATAAAGAAAATTAAGCTCCTCAACATTGGCATTGGATTTGTGTCTTTCTGAACTTTAAATCAAAAGTTACAGATGATTTAGTGCGGACATGTCAAGGTTATCAGCCAACTAAACTGATCATTTGTGATCCTTGAGTAAAGGATTATAAAAGAAGCGTAATGCATGTCATCACGCAGTTTAGGATACATAGGATTACTTGGACGCTTTTCGTAGCTCTATCAGTCTCTCTGGTTATCACAATATGGCAAATTGAACTTGTTTAATTTGGGCGTTGGACTCATGTTATTTTGAGCTCTAAATCAAAAGTTAAAGGCGATTTAGTGCGGACATGTCACATTGATCAGCTAGTTAAAATTATAATTCCAATCTGATCATTGGTGTTCCGGGAGTAAAGGCTTATAATTGAAGCATAGTGCATGGGTTCACGTAGTTTGGGATATATTGGATTACTTGAACGCTTTGTTGTAGCTCTTTCAGTCTCAAATGTTGACACGATATAGAACTTTGATCTAGATTAATGTGGGCATTGGATTCATGTCGTTTTTAACTCTAAATCAAAAGTTATGGACGATTTAGTGCGGACATGTCATGTTGATCGGCCAGTTAAAATGATAATTCTAAACTGATCATTGGTGCTCCTTTAGTAAAGGCTTATAAATGAAGCATAAGGCATGAAATCACGCAATTTGGAATACATTGGATTACGTAGAGGCTTTTTCGTAGCTCTTTCAGTCTCAAATGTTGTCACGATATAGAAAATGGAGCTAGCTTAATGTGGGCGTTGGACTCATGTTATTTTGAGCTCTAAATCAAAAGTTAAAGACAATTTAGTACTGACATGTCGAGTTGATCAGCTAGTTAAAATGATCTTTCTAAATATACATTAGGGCTCATTGAGTAAAGGCTTATAAGGAAGCATAATGCATGGCATGACGCAGTTTGGGACAGATCTGATTAAATGGAGACTTTTTCGTAGTTATTTCGGTGTGATATTTTGTCACAAAATAGAAAATTGAGCTAGCTTAACGTCATGTTGGATTGGTGTCATTCTGAACTCTAAATCAAAAGTTACGGACGATTTAGTGCGGACATGTCAACTTGATCGGTCACTTAAAATGACCATTCTACATTTAGCATTGGTGTTGCTTGAGTAAAGGAATGAAGCATAATGAATGGCTTCACGCAGTTTGGGATACATTGGATTACTTGAAGGCTTTGTCATAGCTCTTTCAGTCCAAAATATTGTCACATTATAGAAAATTGACCTAGCTTAACGTTGGCGTTGCATTCGTGTTATTCTGAACTCTAAATCAAAAGTTATAGACGATTTAGTACCGACATGTCAAGTTGATCGGCCAGTTAAAATGATAATTCTAAAGTGATCATTGGTGCTCCTTGAGTAAAAGCTTATAAATGCAGCATAATGCATGGCTTCACGCACTTTGGGATACATTGGATTTCTTGGAGGCTTTTTCGTAGCTCTTTCACTCTCAAATGTTTTCACAAAATGGAAAATTGAGCTCGCTTAACGTGTGCGTTAGATTCGTGTCATTCTGAACTCTAAATCAAAATTTACTAACGATTTAGTGCAAACATGTCAAATTCATCGACTAGTTAAAATGATCATTCTAAAATAATCATTGCTGCTCCTTGAGTAAAGGCTTCTAAAACAAGCATAGTGCATGGCATCAAGTAGTTTTGGATATAATGGATTATTTGGAGGCTTTGTGGTAGCTCTTACAGTCTCCAATGTTGTCACAATATAGAAAATGGAGTTAGATTAATGTGAGCGTTGTACTCATGTTATTTTGAGCTCGGAATCAAAAGTTGAAGACGATTTAGTGAGAACATGTCAAGTTGATCAGCTAGTTAAAATGATCATTCTAAACTGATCATTGGTGCTCCTGGAGTAAAGGCTTAAAAAGAAGCATAATGCATGACATCACACAGTTTGGGATAGATTCGATTTGGAAGCTTTTTTGTTGCTATTTCGGTGTCAAATTTTGTCATAATATAGAATATTGAGCCTGCTTAACGTGGGCGTTGGACTCGTGTCATTTTGAACTCTAAATCAAAAGTTACAGATGATTTTGTGAAGACATGTCAAGTTGATCGGCCAATTAAAATGATCATTCTAAACTGATCATAAATGATGCACAATGCATGACATCACGCAGTTTGAGATAGATTAGATTACTTAGAGGCTTTATCGTAGCTATTTCGGTCTTAAATTACGCACAATATAGAAAACTTAGCTAGCTTGACGTGGGCGTGGGACTCATGTCATTTTAATCTTTAAATCAAAAGTTAAAGAGGATTTTTTGTGGACATGTCATGTT
>JAEVFF010000497.1:119894-140437 GCA_018901945.1 Pugionium dolabratum
CATAGACTGATCATTAGTGCTCCATTAGTAAAGGCTTATAAATGAAGCATAATGCATGGCATCACACAGTTTGGGATAGATTGGATTATTTGGAGGCTTTGTCCTAGGTTTTTCAGTCTCAAATGTTATCACAATATAGAAAATTGAGCTATCTTAACTTTGGCATTTGATTTGTGTCATTCTAAACTCTATATCGAAAGTTACAGATGATTTAGTGCAGACATGTCAAGTTGATCGGCCAGTTAAATTGGTCATTCTTAACTTATCACTGATGCTCCTTAAGTAAAGGCTTATAAATGAAGCATAATGCATGGCATCACGCAGTTTGGCATACATTGGATTACCTAGAGACTCTATAGTGGCTGTTTTAGTCTGAAATGTTGACACAATATGTAAAATTGAGCTAGCTTAACGTGGACGTTAGACTCATGTCATTTTGAGCTCCAAATAAAAGTTAAAAACAATTTAATGTGGAGACGTGAAGTTGATCAGTTAGTTAAAATGATCATTCTAAACTGATCATTGGTGCTCCTTGAGTAAAGGCTTATAAATGAAGCATAATGCATGATATCAAACAATTTGGGATAGATTGGATTACTTGGAGGCTTCTTCATAGCTATTTCGGTCTTAAACTTTGTCATAATATTAGAAAATTGAGCTAGCTTGATGTGGGCATTGGACTCATGTCATTTTGAGCTCTACATAAAAAAATTAAAGACAATTTAATGCGGACATTCCACGTTGATCATTTTAAACTGATCATTGGTGCTCCTTAAGGAAAGTCTTATAAATGAAGCATAATGCATGGAATCAAGCAGTTGGGGATAGATTGGACAACATGGAGGCTTTTTGTAGAAATTTTGGTGTTAATTTTTGTCACGATATAGAAAATTGAGCTAGCTAAACGCTGGCATTGGATTCCTGTCATTCTAAACTCAAAATGAAAAATTACGGACGATTTAGTGCCGACATGTCATGTTGATCGGCCAGTTAAAATGATCATTCAAAACTGATCACTGGTGCTCCTTAAGTAAAGGCTTATAAATGAAGTATAATGCATGGCATTTTGGGATACATTGGATTACTTGAAGGTTTTTTCGTAACTCTTTATTTCTCAAATGTTGTCACAATATCGAGAACTGAGCTACGTTATGGGCGTTGGACTCATGTCATTTTGAGCTCCAAATCAAAAATTAAACCTGATTTAGTGCAGACATATCAAGTTGATCAGCCAGTTAAACTAATCAATCTAAATTGAATGTTGATGCTCCGTGAGTAAAGTCTGACAAATGAAGAGTAATGCATGGCATCACGCAGTTTGGGATACATTGGATTACTTGGAGGCTTTGTAGTATCTCTTTCTGTTTCAAATGACTCAATGAGCACAAATGATTTGTTTAGAATGCTCACTTTAACGGGCCGATCAACTTGATATGCCCTCACTAAATCATCCGTAACTTTTTATTTAGAGATCAGAATGACACGAATCCAAGGCCCACGTTAAACTAGCTCAATTTTTTATATTGTGAAATAATTTGAGACAGAACTAGATACGACAAAGCGTCCAAGTAATCCACTCTATCCCAAACTGTGTGATGCCATGCTTTATGCTTCATTTATAAGCGTTTACTTAACGAGTACCAATGATTAGTTCATAATGATCACATTAACTAGGCGATCAACATGATATGTCCGAACTAAATTTTCTGTAACTTTTTATTTAGAGCTCAGAATAACATTGCCCACATTAAGGTAGCTCAATTTTATATATTCTGACAAAATTTGAGATAGAAATAAATATGAAAAAGCGTTCAAGTACTCCAATCTAGCTAAAACAGCGTGATGCCATGCATTATGCTTCAATTATAGGCGATTACTCAATGAGCACCGAAGATCAGTTTAGAATGACCACTTTAACTGCCCGATCAACTCGACATTTCCACATTAAATCATCTGAAACTTATGATTTAGAGCTAAAACTGATACGAATCCAATGCCCACATTAAACTAGCTCAATTTTCTATATTGAGACAAAATTTGAGACAGAAATATATACGACAAAGGATCCATGTAATCCAATCTATCCCAAACTGTGTGATGCCATGCATTATGCCTCATTTATATGCCTTTACTCAATGAGCACAAATGATCAGTTTAGAATGATCACTTTAACTGGCCGATCAACTTGACATGTTTGCACTAAATCGTTCATAACTTTTGATTTAAAGCTCATAATGACACGAATCCAATGCACACGTTAAGCTAGCTCAATTTCTATATTGGTGACTAAATTTGAGACAGAAATATATACGACAAAGGATCCATGTAATCCAATCTATCCCAAACTGTGTGATGCCATGCATTATGCCTCATTTATATGCCTTTACTCAATGAGCAAAAATGATCAGTTTAGAATGATCACTTTAATTGGCCAATAAACTTGACATGTCCGCACTAAATCGTCCGTAACTTTAGATTCATAGCTCACAATGAAAAGAATCCAACGCCACGTTAAGCTAGCTAAATTTTTTATAATGTGAACAAATTGGAGACATAAATAGATACAAATAGGCATTCAAATAATCCAACCCAGCCAAAACTGCGTGATGCCATGCATTATGCTTCATTTATAAGCCTTTCTCAATGAGCACCAATGATAAGTTTAGAATGATCAATTTAATTGGCCAATCAACTTGACATGTGCACCCTAAATCGTCTGTCACATTTGATTTAGAGCTCAGAATGACATGAATCCAATGCCCACGTTAAGCTAGCTAAATTTTCTATATTGTGACAAAATTTGAGACAGAAATAGATACGACAAAGCGTCCATGTAATCCACTCTATCCCAAACTGCGTGATGCCATGCTTTATGCTTTATCTATTAGCGTTTACTTAATGAGTATCAGTGATTAGTTTAGAATGATCACTTTAACGAGGCGATCAACTTGACATGTCCGCACTAAATTGTCCGTAACTTTTGTTTTGAAGCTTAGAATAACACGAAATCTTCATTTATAAATCTTTACTCAATGAGCACCAATGATCAGTTTAGAATGATCACTTTAACTGCACTATCAACTTGACATTTCCACATTAAGTTGTCCGTAACTTATGTTTTAGAGCTAAAACTGACTCGAATCCAATGCCCCCGTTAAGCTAGCTCAATTTTCAATATTGTGACAAAATTTGAGACATAAATAGATAGGACAAAGCGTCCAAGAATTCCAATCTATCCTTAACTCCGTGATGTCATGCATTAAACTTCATTTATAAGCTTTTACTCATTGAGTACTAATGATTAGTTTAGAATGATCAGTTTAACTGGCCGATCAACTTCACATGTCCACACTAAATCATCCATAACTTTTGATTTAGAGCTTAGAATGACACGAATCCAATGCCCATGTTAAGCTAGCTAAATTTTCTATATTTTGAGAAAATTTGAGGCATAATTATATTCAAAAAGGCGTTCAATTAATCCAATCCAGCCAAAACTGTTGATGCCATGCATTATGCTTCATTTATAAGTCTTTATTCAATGAGCCCCAATGATCAGTTTAGAATGATCTCATTAACTTGCCGATCAACTTGACATGTCCGCACTAAATCGTCCCTAAATTTTGATTTAGAGCTCAGAATGACATGAATCCAATGCCCAGGTTAAGCTAGCTCAATTTTCAATATTGTGACAAAATTTGAGACATAAATAGAAACGAAAAACCATTCGAGTAATCCAATCTATCCCGAGCTGCATGATGCTTCATTTATAAGCCTTTACTCAATGAGCACCAATGATCAGTTTAGAATGATCACTTTAATTGGCCGATCATTTTTACATATTTGCAATAAATAATCTGTAACGTATGATTGGGAGCTCAGAATGACACGAATGTAATGCCCACTTTAAACTAGCTCAATATCTATATTGTGACAAATTTGAGACAGAAATATATATGACAAAGTGTGCAAGTAACCCATTCTATCACGAACTTCATGATGTCATGCATTATGCTTCATTTATAAGCATTAACTCAATGAGCACCAATGATCAGTTTAGAATGATTACTTTAACTAGCCGATCAACTTGAAATGTCCGCACTAAATCATCAGTAATTTTTGATTTAGAGCTTAATGACACGAATGCAATGCCCACATTAAGGTAGCTTGATTAATATATTATGAAAAAATCTGAGAACGAAATAGATACGACAAAGCATCCATGTAATCCAATCTATCCCGAACTGCGTGATGCCATGAAATATGCTTCATTTATATGCCTTTACTCAATAAGCACCAATGATCAGTTTACAATGATCGCTTTAACTAGCCGATAAACTTGAAATGTCCGCAGTAAATCATTGTAACTTTTGATTTAGATCTCCGAATGACACAAATCCAATGCCCAAAATAAGCTGGCCGATTTTTTTATATTGTGAAAAAAATTTGAGATAGAACTAGATACGACAAAGCGTTCAAGTAATCCACTCTATCCCAAACTGCGTGATGCCATGCTTTATGCTTCATTTATAACGGTTTACTTAATGAGTACCAATGATCAGTTTATAATGATCACTTTAACTAGGCGATCAACTTGACATGTCTGCACTAAATCGTCCGTAACTTTTGATTAAGAGTGCACAATAACACGAATCCAATGCCCATGTTAAATTAGCTCAATTTTCTATATTCTGACAAAATTTGAGATAGAAATAGATACGACAAAGTGTTTATGTAATCCAATCTATCCCGAACTGCGTGATGCCATGCATTATGCTTCATTTATATGCCTTTACTCAATGGGCACCAATGATCAGTTTAGAATTATCACCTAACCTGGCCGATCAACTCAACATGTCCACACCAAATCGTCCACAACTTTTGATTTAGCGCTCAGAATGACACGAATCCAGTGCCCACGTTAAGCTAGCTCAATTTTCTATATTTTGACAAATTTTGAGATAGAAATAGATACGACAAAGCGTCCATGTAATCCAATCTATTCGAAACAGATGATACCATGCATTATGCTTCATTTATAAGCCTTTACTCAATGAACATGAATGATCAGTTGAGAATGATCACTTTAACTGGCCGATCAAACTGACATGTCCGCACTAAATCGTCCCTAACTTGTGATTTAGAGCTCACAATGATATGAATCCCATGCCCACGTTAAGCTTTCTCAATTTTCTAAATGATGACAAAATTTGAGACAGAAATAGATACAAAAAGCGTTCAAGAAATCTAATCTAGCCAAACCGGCGTGATGCTATGCATTATGCTTCATTTATTAGCCTTTACTCAATGAGCACCAATAATCTGTTAAGAATGATCCCTTTAATTGGTCGACCAACTCGACATTTCTGCTCTAAATCATCCATAACTTATGTTTAGAGCTCAGAATGACACGAATCTGAGGCTCACGTTAATCTAGCTCAATTTTTTATATTGTGACAAAATTTGTGATAGAAATAGATAAAAAAGGGTCCAAGTAGTCGAATCTATTCAAAACTGCATGAAGTCATGCATTATGCTTCATTTATAAGCCTTTAGTCAATGAGCACCAATGATCAGTTTAGAATGATCACTTTCACTGGCGATCAACTTGACATATCCGCACTAAATTGTCAGTAACTTTTGATTTAGAGATTAGAATGACACGAATCCAATGCCCACATTAAGATAGCTCAATTTCTATATTGTGAAAAAATTTGAGATAGAATTAGAAACAAGAAATCGTCCATGTAAACCAATCTATCCCGACCTGAGTGATGCCATGCATTATGCTTCATTTATATGCCTTTAGTCAATGAGCACCAATGATCAGTTTAGAATGATCACTTTAACTGGCCGATCAACTTGACATATCCGCACTAAATCGTCCGTCACTTTTGATTTAGAGCTCATAATGACATGAATCCAATGCCCACGTGAAGCTACCTCAATTCTTTTATATTGAGATAAATTTTAAGACTAAGACTGCTTAAACAAGTCCTCCAAGTAATCAAATCTTTCCAAAATATGTGATGTCATGCGTTATGCTTCATTTATAAGCCTTTAATAAATGACCATAAATGATCAGTTTAGAATAATCAATTTAACTTGTCGATCAACTTGACATGTCTGCACTAAATTGCCCATAACTTTTGATTTAGAGCTTATAATAACACGAATCCAATCCCCACGTTAAGCAAGATATGTTTTCTATATTGTGAATAAATTTGAGACAAAAATAGATATGACAAAGCGTGCAAGTAATCCAATCTATCCCGAACTGCGTGATATCATGCATTATGCTTCATTTATAAGTGTTTACTTAATGAGCACCAATGATCAGTTTCGAATGATCACATCAACTAGGCGATCAACTTGACATGTCCGCACTAAATCGTCCGTAACATTTGATTTAGAGCTCAGAATATCACGAATCCAATGCCCACGTTAACCTAGCTCAATTTTCTATATTGTGACAAAGTTTAGAACCGAAATAGATGCGACAAAGGGTCCAAGCAATCCAATCGATCCCGAACTGCGTGATGTTATGCATTATGCTTCATTTATAAGCCTTAGCACCAATAATCAGTTTAGAATGATCACTTTAACTAGCTGATCATCTTGACATGTCCACATTAAATCGTCCGTAACTTATGATTTAGAGCTCAAACTGATGCGAATCCAATGCCCACGTTAAGCTAGCTCAATTTTCTATATTGTGACAAAAATTTGAGACAGAAATGATGCCATGCATTATGCTTTATTTATAAGCCTTTACTCAATGAGCACCAATGATCTATTCAGAATGATCACTTTAACTAAACGATCAACTTGAAATGTACGCACTAAATCGTGAGTAACTTTTGATTTAGAGCTCAAAATAATACGAATCCAATGCGCATGTTAAGGTAAATCAATTTTCTATATTGTGACAAAATTGAGACAAAATAGATACGAAAAACCGTTGCAGTAATCCAATCTTGCCAAAACTGTGTGATCCCATGTATTATCCTTCATTTATAAGTCTTTACTCAATGAGAACTAGGTGATCAACTTGAAATGTCTGCATTAAATCGTCCATAACAATTGATTTAGACCTCAGAATTACACGAATCCAATGCCCACGTTAAGTAAGCTCGATTTTCTATATTATGACAAAACTTGAGACAGAAATAGATATGAAAAAGTGTTCAATTAAACCAATCTAGCCAAAACTCCGTGATGCCTTGCATTATGATTCATTTATAAGTCTTTACTCAATGAGCACCAATGATCAGTTTAGAATGATCACTTTAACTGGCCGATCAACTTAACATATCCACGCTAAATCGTCCTTAAATTTTGATTTAGAGCTCAGAATAACACGAATCCAGTTCCCACGTTAAGATAGCTAAATTTTCAATATTGTGACAAAATTTGAGACAGAAACAGATACGAAAATGCACTCAAGTAATCCAATCTAGCCAAAACTGCGTGATGCCATGCATAATGCTTCATTTATAAGCCTTTACTCAATGAGCACAAATGATTATTTTAGAATGATCACTTTAACTGACCGATCAACTTGACAAAATCTGCCCTAAATCGTACGTAACCTTTGATTTAGAGCTCATAATGACACGAACCACTGCCCACATTAGGCTAACTCAATATTTTATAGTGTGACCGAATTTCGACATAACTAGATATGACAAAGCGCCCAAGTTATCCAATCTAACCTAAACTAGCTGATGCCATGCTTTATGCTTCATTTATAAGGGTTTACTTAAAGAGCACCAATCATCATTTTAACAAGGCAATCAACTTGACATGTACGCACTAAATCGTCCGTAACTTTTGATTTAGAGCTCATAATAACANTATGCCTCATTTATATGCCTTTACTCAATGAGCACAAATGATCAGTTTAGAATGATCAGTTTAACTGGCCGATCAACTTGACATGTTTGCACTAAATCGTTCATAACTTTTGATTTAAAGCTCAGAATGACACGAATCCAATGCACATGTTAAGCTAGCTAAATTTCTATATTGGTGACTAAATTTGAGACAGAAATATATACGACAAAGGATCCATGTAATCCAATCTATCCCAAACTGTGTGATGCCATGCATTATGCCTCATTTATATGCCTTTACTCAATGAGCAAAAATGATCAGTTTAGAATGTTCACTTTAATTGGCCAATAAACTTGACATGTCCGCACTAAATCGTCCGTAACTTTAGATTCATAGCTCACAATGAAAAGAATCCAACGCCACGTTAAGCTAGCTAAATTTTTTATAATGTGAACAAATTTGAGACATAAATAGATACAAATAGGCATTCAAATAATCCAACCCAGCCAAAACTGCGTGATGCCATGCATTATACTTCATTTATAAGCCTTTCTCAATGAGCACCAATGATAAGTTTAGAATGATCAATTTAATTGGCCAATCAACTTGACATGTGCACCCTAAATCGTCTGTCACATTTGATTTAGAGCTCAGAATGACATGAATCCAATGCCCACGTTAAGCTAGCTAAATTTTCTATATTGTGACAAAATTTGAGACAGAAGTAGATACGACAAAGCGTCCATGTAATCCACTCTATCCCAAACTGCGTGATGCCATGCTTTATGCTTTATGTATTAGCGTTTACTTAATGAGTATCAGTGATCAGTTTAGAATGATCACTTTAACGAGGCGATCAACTTGACATGTCCGCACTAAATTGTCCGTAACTTTTGTTTTGAAGCTTAGAATAACACGAAATCTTCATTTATAAATCTTTACTCAATGAGCACCAATGATCAGTTTAAAATGATCACTTTAACTGCACTATCAACTTGACATTTCCACATTAAGTTGTCCGTAACTTATGTTTTAGAGCTAAAACTGACTCGAATCCAATGCCCCCGTTAAGCTAGCTCAATTTTCAATATTGTGACAAAATTTGAGACATAAATAGATAGGACAAAGCGTCCAAGAATTCCAATCTATCCTTAACTCCGTGATGTCATGCATTAAA
Organism: Pugionium dolabratum; assembly: GCA_018901945.1. Taxonomy (NCBI): domain Eukaryota; kingdom Viridiplantae; phylum Streptophyta; class Magnoliopsida; order Brassicales; family Brassicaceae; genus Pugionium; species Pugionium dolabratum. The sequence goes on from JAEVFF010000497.1 coordinate 128,908, forward strand.
CTTCATTTATAAGCTTTTACTCATTGAGTACTAATGATTAGTTTAGAATGATCAGTTTAACTGGCCGATCAACTTCACATGTCCACACTAAATCATCCATAACTTTTGATTTAGAGCTTAGAATGACACGAATCCAATGCCCATGTTAAGCTAGCTAAATTTTCTATATTTTGAGAAAATTTGAGGCATAATTATATTCAAAAAGGCGTTCAATTAATCCAATCCAGCCAAAACTGTTGATGCCATGCATTATGCTTCATTTATAAGTCTTTATTCAATGAGCCCCAATGATCAGTTTAGAATGATCTCATTAACTTGCCGATCAACTTGACATGTCCGCACTAAATCGTCCCTAAATTTTGATTTAGAGCTCAGAATGACATGAATCCAATGCCCAGGTTAAGCTAGCTCAATTTTCAATATTGTGACAAAATTTGAGACATAAATAGAAACGAAAAACCATTCGAGTAATCGAATCTATCCCGAGCTGCATGATGTCATACATTATGCTTCATTTATAAGCCTTTACTCAATGAGCACCAATGATCAGTTTAGAATGATCACTTTAATTGGCCGATCATTTTGACATATTTGCAATAAATCATCCGTAACGTATGATTGGGAGCTCAGAATGACACGAATGTAATGCCCACTTTAAACTAGCTCAATATCTATATTGTGACAAATTTGAGACAGAAATATATATGACAAAGTGTGCAAGTAACCCAATCTATCACGAACTTCATGATGTCATGCATTATGCTTCATTTATAAGCATTAACTCAATGAGCACCAATGATCAGTTTAGAATGATTACTTTAACTAGCCGATCAACTTGAAATGTCCGCACTAAATCATCAGTAATTTTTGATTTAGAGCTTAATGACACGAATGCAATGCCCACATTAAGGTAGCTTGATTAATATATTATGACAAAATCTGAGAACGAAATAGATACGACAAAGCATCCATGTAATCCAATCTATCCCGAACTGCGTGATGCCATGAAATATGCTTCATTTATATGCCTTTACTCAATACGCACCAATGATCAGTTTACAATGATCGCTTTAACTAGCCGATAAACTTGAAATGTCCGCAGTAAATCATTGTAACTTTTGATTTAGATCTCCGAATGACACAAATCCAATGCCCACAATAAGCTGGCCGATTTTTTTATATTGAGAAAAAAATTTGAGATAGAACTAGATACGACAAAGCGTTCAAGTAATCCACTCTATCCCAAACTGCGTGATGCCATGCTTTATGCTTCATTTATAACGGTTTACTTAATGAGTACCAATGATCAGTTTATAATGATCACTTTAACTAGGCGATCAACTTGACATGTCTGCACTAAATCGTCCGTAACTTTTGATTAAGAGTGCACAATAACACGAATCCAATGCCCATGTTAAATTAGCTCAATTTTCTATATTCTGACAAAATTTGAGATAGAAATAGATACGACAAAGTGTTTATGTAATCCAATCTATCCCGAACTGCGTGATGCCATGCATTATGCTTCATTTATATGCCTTTACTCAATGGGCACCAATGATCAGTTTAGAATGATCACCTAACCTGGCCGATCAACTCAACATGTCCACACCAAATCGTCCATAACTTTTGATTTAGCGCTCAGAATGACACGAATCCAGTGCCCACGTTAAGCTATCTCAATTTTCTATATTTTGACAAATTTTGAGATAGAAATAGATACGAAAAAGCGTCCATGTAATCCAATCTATTCGAAACGGATGATACCATGCATTATGCTTCATTTATAAGCCTTTACTCAATGAACATGAATGATCAGTTGAGAATGATCACTTTAACTGGCCGATCAAATTGACATGTCCGCACTAAATCGTCCCTAACTTGTGATTTAGAGCTCACAATGATATGAATCCCATGCCCACGTTAAGCTTGCTCAATTTTCTAAATGATGACAAAATTTGAGACAGAAATAGATACAAAAAGCGTTCAAGAAATCTAATCTAGCCAAAACGGCGTGATGCTATGCATTATGCTTCATTTATTAGCCTTTACTCAATGAGCACCAATAATCTGTTAAGAATGATCCCTTTAATTGGTCGACCAACTCGACATTTCTGCTCTAAATCATCCATAACTTATGTTTAGAGCTCAGAATGACACGAATCTGAGGCTCACGTTAATCTAGCTCAATTTTTTATATTGTGGCAAAATTTGTGATAGAAATAGATAAAAAAGGGTCCAAGTAGTCGAATCTATTCAAAACTGCATGAAGTCATGCATTATGCTTCATTTATAAGCCATTAGTCAATGAGCACCAATGATCAGTTTAGAATGATCACTTTCACTGGCGATCAACTTGACATGTCCGCACTAAATTGTCAGTAACTTTTGATTTAGAGATTAGAATGACACGAATCCAATGCCCACATTAAGATAGCTCAATTTCTATATTGTGAAAAAATTTGAGATAGAATTAGAAACAAGAAATCGTCCATGTAAACCAATCTATCCCGACCTGAGTGATGCCATGCATTATGCTTCATTTATATGCCTTTAGTCAACGAGCACCAATGATCAGTTTAGAATGATCACTTTAACTGGCCGATCAACTTGACATATCCGCACTAAATCGTCCGTCCCTTTTGATTTAGAGCTCATAATGACATGAATCCAATGCCCACGTGAAGCTACCTCAATTCTTTTATATTGAGATAAATTTTAAGACTAAGACTGCTTAAACAAGTCCTCCAAGTAATCAAATCTTTCCAAAATATGTGATGTCATGCGTTATGCTTCATTTATAAGCCTTTAATAAATGACCATAAATGATCAGTTTAGAATAATCAATTTAACTTGTCGATCAACTTGACATGTCTGCACTAAATTGTCCATAACTTTTGATTTAGAGCTTATAATAACACGAATCCAATCCCCACGTTAAGCAAGATATGTTTTCTATATTGTGAATAAATTTGAGACAAAAATAGATATGACAAAGCGTGCAAGTAATCCAATCTATCCCGAACTGCGTGATATCATGCATTATGCTTCATTTATAAGTGTTTACTTAATGAGCACCAATGATCAGTTTCGAATGATCACATCAACTAGGCGATCAACTTGACATGTCCGCACTAAATCGTCCGTAACATTTGATTTAGAGCTCAGAATATCACGAATCCAATGCCCACGTTAACCTAGCTCAATTTTATATATTGTGACAAAGTTTAAAACCGAAATAGATGCGACAAAGGGTCCAAGCAATCCAATCGATCCCGAACTGCGTGATGTTATGCATTACGCTTCATTTATAAGCCTTAGCACCAATAATCAGTTTAGAATGATCACTTTAACTAGCTGATCATCTTGACATGTCCACATTAAATCGTCCGTAACTTATGATTTAGAGCTCAAACTGATGCGAATCCAATGCCCACGTTAAGCTAGCTCAATTTTCTATATTGTGACAAAAATTTGAGACAGAAATGATGCCATGCATTATGCTTCATTTATAAGCCTTTACTCAATGAGCACCAATGATCTATTCAGAATGATCACTTTAACTAAACGATCAACTTGAAATGTACGCACTAAATCGTGAGTAACTTTTGATTTAGAGCTCAAAATAATACGAATCCAATGCGCATGTTAAGGTAAATCAATTTTCTATATTGTGACAAAATTGAGACAAAATAGATACGAAAAACCGTTGCAGTAATCCAATCTTGCCAAAACTGTGTGATCCCATGTATTATCCTTCATTTATAAGTCTTTACTCAATGAGAACTAGGTGATCAACTTGAAATGTCTGCATTAAATCGTCCATAACAATTGATTTAGACCTCAGAATTACAGGAATCCAATGCCCACGTTAAGTTAGCTCGATTTTCTATATTATGACAAAACTTGAGACAGAAATAGATATGAAAAAGTGTTCAATTAAACCAATCTAGCCAAAACTCCGTGATGCCTTGCATTATGATTCATTTACAAGTCTTTACTCAATGAGCACCAATGATCAGTTTAGAATGATCACTTTAACTGGCCGATCAACTTGACATATCCACGCTAAATCGTCCGTAAATTTTGATTTAGAGCTCAGAATAACACGAATCCAGTTCCCACGTTAAGATAGCTAAATTTTCAATATTGTGACAAAATTTGAGACAGAAACAGATACGAAAATGCACTCAAGTAATCCAATCTAGCGAAAACTGCGTGATGCCATGCATAATGCTTCATTTATAAGCCTTTACTCAATGAGCACAAATGATTATTTTAGAATGATCACTTTAACTGACCGATCAACTTGACAAAATCTGTCCTAAATCGTACGTAACTTTTGATTTAGAGCTCATAATTACACGAACCACTGCCCACATTAGGCTAACTCAATATTTTATAGTGTGACCGAATTTCGACATAACTAGATATGACAAAGCGCCCAAGTTATCCAATCTAACCTAAACTAGCTGATGCCATGCTTTATGCTTCATTTATAAGGGTTTACTTAAAGAGCACCAATCATCATTTTAACAAGGCAATCAACTTGACATGTACGCACTAAATCGTCCGTAACTTTTGATTTAGAGCTCATAATAACAGGAATCCAATGCCCATGTCAAGCTAGCTCAATTTTCGATATTGTGACAAAATTTGAGACATAAATAGATACGAAAACCGTTCAAGTAATCCAATATAGCTAAAACTTCGTGATGCCATGCATTATGTTTCATTTATAAGCGTTTACTTTATCAGCACCAGTGATCAGTTAAGAATGATCATTTTAACATGCCGATCAACTTGACATGTGCGCACTAAATTGTTCGTAACTTATGATTTAGAGCTCAGACTGACACGAATCCAATGCCCATGTTAAGCTAGCTCAATTTTCTATATTACGAAAAAATTTGAGACATAAATAGACGAGAAAGCGTCTAAGTAATCCAATATATACCAAACTGCGTGATGTGATGCAATATGCTTTATTTATAAGCATTTCCTCAATGATCGCCAATGATCAGATTAGAATTATCAGTTTAACTGGAGGATCAACTTGACATATCCGCACTAAATTGTCCGTAACTTTTGATTTAGAGCTTAAGATGAAATGAATCAAATGCCCACATTAAGCTAGCTCAATTTTCTATATTGTGACAAAATTGGAGACATAAATAGATACGAAACCAGTTCAAGTAATCCAATCTAGCCAAAATTGTGTGATGCCATACATTATGCTTCATTTATAAGCCTTTACTCAATGAGCACCAATGATTAGTTTAGAATGATCATTTTAACTGGCTGATCAACTTGACATGTCCGCAATAAATCGTGCGTAACATTTGATTTAGAGCTTAGAATGACACGAACCAATGCTCATGTTAGGCTATCTCAATCTTTTATACTGTGACAAAATTTTCGACAGGACTAGATACGAAAAAGCGTGCAAGTTATTCAATCTATCCTAAATTGCATGATACCATGCTTTACGATTCATTTATAAGCGTTTACTTAATGAGCACCAATGATCACTTCAAAATGATCACTTTAACTAGGCTATGAACTTGACATGTAATGCCCATGTTAAGCTAACTAAATTTTCTATATTGTGACAAATTTTGAGAGATAAATAGATATGAAAAACCGTTCAAATAATCCAATCTAGCCAAAACTGCGTGATGCCATGGGTTATGCTTCATTTATAAGTGTTTACTTTATCAGCAACAATGATCAGTTAAAAATGATCATTTTAACATGCCGACCAACCTGAAATGTTTGCACTAAATCGTCCCTAACTTATGATTTAGAGCTCAGGCTGAAACGAATCCAATGCCCACATTAAGCTAGCTCAATTTTCTATATCATGACAAAATTTGAGACATAAATAGATAAGACAAATCGTCCAAGTAATCCAATCTATTCCGAACATCGTGATGCCATGGATTATGTTTCATTTATAAGCCTTTACTCAATGAGCACCAATAATGAGTTAAGAGTGATCATTTTAACTGGCTGATCAACTTGACATGTGTGCACTAAATCGTCTGTAACTTATGATTTAGAGCTTAGAATGACACGAATCCAATGACAACGTTAAGCTTGCTCAATTTTCTATATTATGATAAAATTTAAAACAGAAATAGATACAGCAGAGCATTCAAGTATTCCAATCTATCCACAACTGGGTGATACCATGCATTATGCTTCATTTATAAGCATTTACTCTATGGGCACCCATGATCAGTTAAGAATGATCATTTTAACTGGCCTATCAACTTGATATGTCCGCACTAAATCATCCCTAACTTTTGATTCAGAGCTCATAATGATACCAATACAATGTCCATGTTAAGCTGGCTCAATTTTTTATATTTTGAAAAATTTTAAAACTAAAATTGGTTAAACAAGTCCTTCAAGTAATCAAATCTATCCCGAACTGCGTGATATCATGAATTATGCTTCGTTTATTAGCCTTTACTCCATGAGCCCGAGTGATCAGTAAAGAATGATCATTTTAACTTGCTAATCAACTTCACGTGTCCGCATTAAATCGTCCATAACTTTTGATTTAGAGCTCAGAATAACGCGAATCGAATGCCCATACTAAGCTAGCTCAATTTTCTATATTTTGACAAAACTATAGACTGAAATAGAGACGACAAAGCATCCAAGTAATCCAATATATCCAAAACTGTGTGATTTCATGCATTATGCTTCATTTATAAGCCTTTACTCAATGAGCACCAATGATCAGTTTAGAATGATCACTTTAACAGGCCGATCAACTTGACATGTACGTACTAAATTATCTGTAACTTATGGTTTAGAGCTCAAAATGACACGAATCCAATGGTTCGACAAGTCCTCCAAGTAATCAAATCTATCTAAAATTACGTTATGCATGCATTATGCTTCATTTATAAGCGTTTACTCCATGAGCACCAATGATCAGTTTAGAAATAGATACGAAATAGATACGAAAAAGCATTCAAGTAATCCAATATAACCAAAACTGGGTGATGCCATGAATTATGCTTCATTTAGAAGCTTTTAGTCAATGAGAACCAACGATCAATTTAGAATGATAACTTTAATTAGCCGATCAACTTGACATGTCTGCACTAAATCGTCTGTAACTTTTGATTTAGGGCTTAGAATGACATGAATATGATGCCCACGTTAACCTGGCACAATTTTTTATATCGTGACAAAATTTGAGACAGAAATCGATACAACAAAGCGTCCAAATAATCCAATCGATTCCGAACTTTGTGATGCTCTACATTATGCTTCATTTATAAGCGTTCACGGAATAAGCACCAATAATAAGATAAGAATGATCATTTTAACATGACGATCAACTTGACATATCCGCACTAAATCATCCGTAACTTATGATTTAGAGCTCAGATTGACAAGAATCCAATTCCCACGTTAAACTAGCTCAATTTTCTATATTGTGACAAAATTTGAGATATAAATTGATACAAAAAAGCGTCCAAGTAATCCAATCTTTCCCAAACTGTGTGATTCCATGCATTATGATTCATTTATAAGCCTTTACTCAGTGAGCACCAATAATAAGTTAAATATGATCATTTTAACTGTCTGATCAACTTGACAAGTACACAAGAAATCGTCCGTAACTTATGATTTAGAGCTTAGAATGATACGAATCCAATGCCCATGTTAAGCTTGCTCAAATTTCTATATTGTGATAAAATTTGAGACAGAAATAGATACAAAAAAGCATCCAAGTATTGCAATTTATCCTGAACTGGGTGATGCCATGCATTATGCTTCATTTATAGGCCTTTACTTTATGGGAACCAATGATCAGTTAAGGATGATAATTTTAACTGGCCGACCAAGTTGACATGTCCGCACTAAATCGTCCATAATTTTTGATTTAGAGCTTTGAATGATACGAATCCAAGGTCCACGTTAAACTGGCTCAATTTTCTATATTGTGACAAAATTTGAGACCCAAATAGATACAACAAAGCATCTAAGCAATCAAATCTATCCCGAACTGCGTGATGGCATGCATTATGCTTCATTTATAAGCCTTTACTCCATGACCACCAATGATTAGTAAAGAATGATCATTTTAACTTGCTGATCAAATTGACATGTCCGCACCAAATCGTACGTAATTTTTGATTAAGAGTTCAGAATAACACGAATCCAATGCCCACATTAAGCTAGCTCAATTTTCTATGTTTTGAAAAAATAATAGACAGAAATTGATATGACAAAGTGTTCAAGTAATCCAATATATCCCGAACTGCGTGATGCCATGCATTTTGTTTCATTTATAAGCCTTTACTCAATGAGCAGCAATAATCAGTTAAGAATGATCATTTTAACTGACCGATGAACTTGACATATCCGCACTAAATCGTTCGTAACTTTTCATTTAGAGCTCAGAATAACACGAATCCAATGCCCACGTTAAGCTTGCTCAATGTTCTATATTGTGACCAACTTTGAGACAGAAATAGATACGACAAAGCATCTAAGTATTCCAACCTATCCCAAACTGGGTGATGTCATGCATTATACTTCATTTACAAGCCTTTACTCTATAGAAATAGAGACGCAAAGTGTTCAAGTGATGCATCTTTTATAAGCGTTTACATAATCTGCACCAATGATAAGTTTATAATGATCACTTTAACTAGCCGATCAACTTGACATGTCTACACTAAATCGTCTGTAACCTATGATTTAAATCTCAGAATGACAAGAATCCAATGCCCATGTTAAGTTAGCTCAAATGTCTATATTTTGGAAAAATTATAGACAAAATTAGAGACGACAATGCTTCCAACTAATCCAATCTATCCCTAACTGCGTGATGCCATGCATTATGCTTTATTTATAAGCTTTTAATCAATGAGCATCAGTTATCAGTTAAAAATGATAAATTTAAATTTCCAATCAACTTGACATTTCCATACTAAATGGTGTGCAACTTTAGATTTAGAGCTGAGAAAGAAATGAATCCAATGCCCACGTTAAGCTAGCTCAATATTTTATATTGTGACAAAAATTGAGACAGAAATAGATACGACAAATTTTCCAAGTAATCCAATCTATCCCCAACTGTGTGATGCCATGCATTATGTTTCATTTATAAGCCTTTACTCAATGAGCACCAATGATCAGTTTAGAATAATCATTTTAACTAGCTGATCAACTTGACATGTATGCAGTAAATCGTGCGTAACTTTTGATTTAGAGCTCAGAATGACACTAATCCAATGCCAATGTTAAACTAACTCAATTTACTATATTCTGAAAAAATTGAAAACAAAAATAGGTACGAAAAAGCGTCCGAGTAATCCAATCTATCCCGAACTGCATGATGGCATTCATTATGCTACATTTATAAGCCTTTAATTAATGAGCTAGAATGATCAGTTTAGAATAATCATATTAACTGGCCTATCAACTTGACATGTCCGCACTAAATCGTATGTAACTTTTGATTTAGACCTTGGAGTGACACGAATCCAATGCCCATGTTAAGCTAGCTCAATTTTCTATATTTTGATAAAATTTGAGATAGAAGTACAGACGACAGAGCGTCCAAGTAATTCAATCTATCCGGAACTTCGTAATGCCATGCTTTATGCTTTCATTTATAAGCATTTACTTTATCAGCACCAATGATCAGTTTAGAATGATCACTTTAACTGGCTTTGCAACTTTACATGTCCTCACTAATTCGTCCGTAACTTATGATTTAGAGCTAAGAATGACACGAATCCAATGCCCACGTCAAGCTACCTCAATTTTCTATATTTTGACAAAATTATAGACAGAAATAGAGACGACAAAGAGTCTAAATAATCCAATCTATTCCAATGTGCGTGATGCCATGCATTATGCTTCACTTATAAGCTTTTAATCAATAAGCACCAATAATCAGTTACGAAAGATCATTTTAATTAGCCAATCAAGTTGACATGTCTGCACTAAATCATCCTTATCGTATGATTTATAGCTCAGACTGACACGAATCCAATGCCCACATTAAACTAGCTTAATTTTCTATATTGTGACACAATTTTAGACATAAATAAATACGACAAAGCGTCCAAGTAAACCAGTCTATCCCGTACTGCGTGATGCCATGCATTATGCTTCATTTGTAAGCCTTTACTCTATGGGCACCAATGATCCATTAAGATTGATCATTTAGAGCTCACAATGACACGAATCCGATGCCCACGTTAGGTTGGCTCAATTTTCTATATTGTGACAAAATTTGAGATAGAAATAGGTACGAAAAAGCGTCCAAGTAATCCAATCTAACCAAAACTGCGTGATACCATGATTATGCTTAACTTATAAGCCCTTACTCAATGAGCAGTAATGATCAGTTTAGAATAGTCATATTAACTGGTCTATCAACATGACATGTCCACACTAAATTGTATGTAACTTCTGATTTAGACCTCGGAATGACATGAATCCAATGCCCATGTTAAGCTAGCTCAATTTTCTCTAATTTGAAAAAACTTGAGATAGAAATAGAGACGACAAAGCATCCAAATAATCCAATCTATCCCAAATTTCGTGATACCAAGCTTTATTATTCTTTTATAAGTGTTTACTTAATCTGCACCAATGATCAGTTTAGAATGATCATTGTAACTAGCCGATCAACTTGACATATCCGCACTAAATCGTCCATAACTTTTTATTTAGATATAAGAATGACATGAATCCAATGCCCACGCTAAGCTAGCTTTATTTTCTATATTTTGACAAAATTTGAGATAGAAATCGACACAAAAACGTCCAACTAATCCAAACAATCCAAAATTGCATGATGCGATGCATTATGCTTCATTTATTAGCATTTACTCTATGGGAACCCATGATCAGTTAGGAATGATCATTTTAACTGGCGGATCAACTTGATATGTCCGCACTAAATCATCCCTAACTTTTGATTCAGAGCTCATAATCATACGAATCCAATGCCTACGTTAAGCTCGCTCAATTTTCTATATCGTGACATAATTTATGGAAGAAATAGATATGAAAAGCGTCCAAGTCATCGAATCTAGCAAAAATTGTGTGATGCCATGCATTATGCTTCATTTATAAGCCTTTACTCAATGAGCACTAATGATCCATTTAGAATATTCATTTTAACTGGCTGATCAACTTGACATGTTTGCTCTATCGTATGTTACGTCTGATTTAGAACTCGGAATGACAAGAATTCAATGCCCACATTAAACTAGCTCAATCTTTATATTGTGAAAAAATTGAGACATAAATAGATACGACAAACTGTTCAAGTAATCCAATCTATCCCGAATTGCGTGATGCCATGCATTATGTTTCATGTATAAGCCATTACTCAATGAACACCAATGATCAGTACAGAATAATCATTTTAACCACCCGATCAACTTGACATGTCTGCACCAAATCGTCAGTTACTTTTAATTTAGAGCTTAGAATGACATGAACCAATGCCCATGATAAGCTTACTCAATTTTCTATA
>JAEVFF010000497.1:154515-183437 GCA_018901945.1 Pugionium dolabratum
CGTATCTAGTTCTGTCTCAAATTTTGTCACAATATATAAAATTGAGCTAGCTTAACATGGGCATTGGATCGTGTCATTCAGAGCTCTAAATCAAAAGTTAGGAATGATTTACGGTGGACATGTCAAGTTGATCATTCAGTTAAAGTGATCATTCTAAAGTCATCATTGGTGGTCATTAAAAAAACGCTTATAAATGAATCGTAATGCATGACATCAAACAGTTTGGATGGATTGGATTACTTGGACACTTTGTTTTCTCTATTTTTGTCTCAAAATTTTTCAAAATATAGATAATTGAGATAGCATAACGTGGGTATTGGATTCGTGTCATTCTGAGCTCTAAATCAAGAGTTACGGACGACTTAGAGCAAACATGTCAAGTTGATCAGCAAATTAAAGTAATCAGTCTAAACTCATCATTGGTGCTCATTAACTAACAACTTATAAATGAAGCCTAAAGAATGGCATCACCCAGTTTAGGATAGATTGGATTTCTTGGACGCTTTGTTGTCTCTACTTTTGTCTCAAATTTTGTCAAAATATAGGACATTTATCTAGCTTAATGTGGGAATTCGATTCGTGTCATTATGAGCTAAAATCAAGAGGTAGGGATGATTTACTGAGGACATGTCAAGTTGATCGGCCAGTTTATATGATTATTTTAAATTGATCAATGGTGGTCATTGAGTAAAGGCTTATAAATGAAGCATAATGCATGGTATCAAACAATTTTTGATTGATTCCATTACTTGGATGCGTTGTCGTATATATTTCTGTCTAAAATATTGTTATAATATGGAAATTTGATCTAGCTTAACATGAGCATTGGATTCGTATCCTTCTGAGCTCTAAATCAAAAGTTACAGAAGATTTAGTGTGGAAATGTCAAGTTGAATGGCCAGTAAAGTGATCATTCTATACAGATCATTGGTGCTCATTAACTAAAGGCTTATAAATGAAGTATAAAGCATGGCATCAGTAGTTTGAATAAATTGGATTACTTGGACGCTTTTTGGACTCTATTTCTGTCTCAAATTTCGTCAAAATATAGAAAATTGAACTAGCTTAACATGGGCATTGGATTCGTTTCATTCGGAGCTCTAAATCAAAAATTACGGATGATTTAGTGCGGACATATCAAGTTGATCAGCCAGCTAAAATGATCATTCTAAACTGATTATTGATGCTCGTTGAGTAAAGGTTTATAAATGAAGCATAAGGCATGGCATTACGCAGTTTGTGATAGATTGGATTAATTGGACGCTTTGTCGTATGATAAATTGGAATAATTGGACGCTTTGTCGTATCTAGTTCTGTCTCGAAATTTTTCACGATATTGAAGACTGAACTAGACTAATGTGGGCATAGGATTCGTGTCATTCTGAGCTATAAATAAAAAGTTACGGACGATTTAGTGCGTACATGTCAAGTTGATCGGCCAGTTAAAGTCAACATTCTAAACTGATAATTGGTGCTCATTGAGTAAATCTTATAAACGAAGCATAATGCATGACATCACACAGTTTTGGATAGATTGGATTATTTGGACACTTTTTCGTATCTATTTATGTCTCAAATTTTGTTCTAAATCAAAAGTTACTCATGATTTAGTGCATACATGTCAAGTTGATCGACGAGTTAAAGTGATCATTCTAAACTGATCATTGGTGCTCATTAAGTAAGGATTTATAAATTAAGTATAAAGCATGGCATCACACACTTTGGTATAAATTGGATTACTTGGACGCTTTGTCGTCTCTATTTCTCTATCCAATTTTGTCAAAATATAGAGAATTGAGCTAGCTTAACGTGGGCATTTGATTCGTATCATTCTGAACTCATCATTCTAAACTGATCATTGGTGCTCATCAACTAAAGGCTTATAAATGAAGCCTAAAGAAAGGCATCATTTTGTTCGGGATATATTGGATTACTTGGACGCTTTGTGATCTCTACTTCTGTCTCAAACTGACATGTCAAGTTGATCGGCCAGTTGAAGTCATCATTCTAAACTGATCATTGGTGCTCATTGAGTAAAGGATTAGAAATGAAGCATAATGCTTGGCATCACATAGTTTTCGATAGATTGGATTACTTGGATGCTTTGTCGTATCATTTTTGTCTCACATTTTGTTACAGTATAGAAAATTGAGCTAGCTTAACGTCGGCATTGGATTCGTGTCATTATGAGCTTTAAATCAAAAGTTATGTTAGTGCGGAAATATCAAGTGGATCGGGCAGTTAAAGTGATTATTCTAAATTGATCATTGGTACTCATTATAAAAAGCCTTATAAATGAAGTATAAAGCATGGCATCACGCAGTTTGGGATAGATTGGATTTCTTGGATGCTTTGTCGTATAAAGTTCTGTCTCATTGTCACAATATTGAAAATTGAAATAGGCTAAATTGGGCATTGGATTAGTGTCATTCTGAGCTATAAATCAAAGGTTATGGACGATTTAGTGCAGACATGACAAGTTGATCAGCCAGCCAAAATGATAATTCTAAACTGATCATTGGTGCTCATTGAGTAAAATCATATAGATGAAAAATAATGCAAGGCATCACGCAGTTTGGGATGGATTGGATTACTTGGGCGCTGTGTCGTATCTATTTCAGTCTCAAATTTTTTTCACAATATAGACATTGAGCTAGATTGACGTGGGCATTGCATTCGTGTCACTCTAAGCTCTAGATCAAATGCTACAGATGATTTAGTGCGGACATGTCAAGTTGATCGGATAGTTAAAGTCATCATTTGAAACTGATAATTGGTGCTCATTGAGTAAATGCTTATAAATTAAGCATAATCCATGGCATCACACAATTTTGGATAGATTGGATTACTTGGACGCTTTGTCGTATATATTTCTGTCTTAGATTATTTTACTATATAGAAAATTTAGCAAGCTTAACGTGGGCATTTGATTCGTGTATTTTGGAGCTCTTAATCAAAAGTTATGGACGATTTAGCGCGTACATGTCAAGTTGATCGACCACTTAAAGTGATCATTCTAAATTGATCCTTGGTGCTCATTTAGTAAAGACTAATAAATGAAGCATAAACAATGGCATCATGCGGTTTGGGATAGATTGGATTAATTGGATGCTTTGTCGTCTCTATTTTTGTCTCAAATTTTGTCAAATTATACAGAAATTATCTAGCTTATCGTGGACACTGATTTTCGTGTTATTTTGAGTTCTAAATCAAAAGATACGGATTATTTAGTGCGGATTTGTCAAGTTGATCGGCCAGTTAAAGTGATCATTCTGAACTGATCATTGGGGCTCATTAACTAAAGGCTTATAAATGAAGCCTAAATAATGGCATTACGCAGTTTGGGATAGATTGGATTATTTGGACGCTTTGTCGTATCTATTTCTGTCTTAAATTTTGTTACAAAATAGAAAATTTAGCAAGCTTAACGTGGGCATTTGATTTGTGTGCTTTTGAGCTCTAAATCAGAAGTTACGGACGATTTAGTGCGTACATGTCAAGTTGATCAGCCAGTTAAAGTGATAATTCTAAACTGATCCGTGTTGCTCATTTAGTAAAGGCTTATAAATGAAGCATAAGGCATGGCATAATGCGGTTTGGGATTAATTGGATTACTTGGACACTTTGTGTTCTCTATTTCTGTCTCAAATTTTGTCAAATTATACAGAATTGATCTAGCTTAACATGGAAACATATTTTGTGTTATGTTGAGTTCTAAATCAAAAGTTACGGACGATTTAGTGCGTATTTGTAAAGTTGGTCGGCTAGTTAAAGTTATCATTTTAAACTGATCATTGTTGCTCATTAAGTAAAGGCTTATAAATGAAGCCTAAATAATGGCATCATGCACTTTGGGATAGATTGGATTACTTGGACGCTCTGTCGTCTCTACTTGTGTCTCAAATTTTGTTAAAATATAAAACATTTATCTAGCTTAATGTGGGCATTCGATTCGTTTCATTATGAGCTCAAATCAAGAGGTACGAACAATTTATTTCGGTCAGTTAATATGATATTTCTAAAGTGATCATTGGTGCTCATTGAGTAAAAGCTTATAAATGAATCATAATGCGTGGCATCAACAGTTTCGACTGTTACAGATGATATAGTGCAGACATGTCAAGTTGATCGGCCACTTAAAGAGATCATTTTAAATTGATCAGTGGTGCTCATTGAGTTAAGGCTTATTAATGAAGCATTAGGCATCGCATCGTGCAGTTTCGGATAGATTGGATTACCTGGACGCTTTGTCGTGTCTAGTTCTTTCTCAAATTTTGTAATGTGGGCATTCGATTCGTATCATTCTGAGCTTTAAATCAAAAGTTACAAATGATTTAGTGCAGACATGTGAAGTTGATCGGCTAGTTAAAGTGATCATTCTAAACTGATCATTGGTGCTGATTGAGTAAAGGCTTATAAATGAAACAAAAGGCATGTTATCACATAGTTTGGGATAGATTGGATTAATTGGACGCTTTTTCGTATCTAGTTCTGTCCCAAATTTTGCCAAAATATTGAAAATTGAACTAGCTTAATGTTGGCATGGATTCCTGTCATTCTGAGCTATAAATCAAAAGTTATGGACGATTTAGTGCAGATATGACAAGTTGATCGGCCAGTTAAAATGATCATTCTAAACTGATCATTGGTGCTCATTAAGTAAAAGCTTATAAACAAAAAATAATGCATGGCATCACGCAGTTTGGGATGGATTAGATTACTTGGATGCTTTGTCGTATCTATTTCTGTTTCAATTTTTGTCACAATACAGAAATTGAGCTAGCTTAACGTGGGTATTGGATTCGTGTCATCCCGAGCTCTAAAACAAAAATGACGGACGATTTAGTGCACACATGTCAAGTTGATCGGCCAGTTAAAGACGTCATTCTAAACTGATCACTGGTGCTCATTGAGTAAAGGCTTATAAATGAAGCATAATGCATGGCACCACACAGTTTTGGATACATTGGATTACTTGGGCGCTTTTTCATATCTATTTTCATCTTAAATTTTGTTGCAATATAGGAAATTGAGCTAGCTTAACGTGCGCATTGGATTTGTGTCATTCTAAGATCTTTATCAAAAGTTACAGACGATTAAGTGCGGACATGTCATGTTGATCGGCCAGTTAAAATGATCATTCTAAACTGATCATTGGTGCTCTTTATGTAAAGGCTTATAAATAAAGCATAAAGAATGGCATCATGCAATTTGGGATAGATTGGATTACTTGGACGTATTTTCGTCTCTATTTGTGTCTCAAATTTTGTCAAAATATAGAAAATTTAGCTAGCTTAACGTGGGCATTGATTCGTGTCATTCTGAGCTCAAAATCAAAAGTTACGGACGATTTAAGGCGGACACATCAAGTTGATCGGTCAGTTAATATGATTATTCTAAACTTATCATTGGTGCTCAGTAAAGGCGTCTAAGTGAAGCACAATTCATAGCATCACAATGCTTGAGATATATTGGATTACTTGGATGTCTTATCTATTTCCGTCTTAAATTTTATTAAAATATACAAAATTGAGCTAGCGTAACGTGGGCATTAGATTCGTGTAATTTTGAGCTCTAAATCAAGAGTTTTGGATGATTTAGTGTGGACATGTCAAATTGATCGCCTAGTTAAAGTGATCATTCTAAAGTTATTATCGCTGCTCATTGAGTTAAGGCTCATTGGATGCTTTTTGTATCTATTTCTGTCTCAAATTTTGTTACAATATTGAAAAATTAGCTAGCTTAACTAGACATTGGATTCGTGTCATTTTGAGCTCTAAATCTAAAGTTACGGACGATATAATGCGGACACTTCAAGTTGATCGGTCAGTTAATATGATTATTCTAAACTGATAATTAGTGCTCATTGAGTAAAGGCTTATAAATGAAGCATAATGCATGATATTGCACAGTTTTTGATAGATTAGATTACTTGGACGCTTTGTCGTATCTATTTCTATCTCAAATTTAGTTACCAAATAGAAAATTTAGCTAGCTTAACATGGGCATTGGATTCGTGTCCTTCTGAGCTCTAAATAAAAAGTTAACGACGATTTAGTGTGTAGATGTCAAGTTGATCGGCTAGTTAAAGTGATCATTCTAAACTGATCATTGGCGCTCTTTAAGTAAAGGCTTACAAATGAAGCATAAAGCATATCATCACGAAGTTTGGGATATATTGGATTACTTGGATGCTTTGTCATCTTGATTTATGTCTTAAAATTTGACAAAATATAGAAAATTAAGGAAGCTTAACATGCGCATTGTATTCGTGTCATTTTGAGCTCAAAATCCAAAGTAACGGATGATTTACTGCGGACACGTCAAGTTGATCGGCCAGTTAATATGATTATTCTAAACTGGTCTAGAATATAGAAATTGAGCTAGATTAACGTGGGCATTCGATTGGTGTCATTCTGAGCTATAAATCAAGAATTACGGAAAATTTAGGGTGGACACATCAGGTTGATCGGCCAGTTAAATTGATCATTCTAAACTGATCATCGGTGCTCATTGAGTAAAGGCTCATTGGACGCTTTGTCATATCTATTTTTGTCTCAACTTTTGTTACAATATTGAAAACTTAGCTAGTTTAACTGGGCATTGGATTCATGTCATTCTAAGGTCTAAATCAAAATTTACGGACGATTTAATGACGACATGTCAAGTTAATCGGCTAGTTAAAATGATCATTCTAAACTGATCATTGGTGCTCTTTAAGTGAAGCATAAATGAAGCATAAATCATGACATCAAGAAGTTTGGGATAGATTGGATTACTTGGTCACTTTGTCGTCTCAATTTTAGTCTCATATTTTGTGACAATTAAGAAAATTAAGCTAGCTTAACGTGGGCATTGGATTGTAATCATTCTGAGCTATAAATAAAGAGTTACGGACAACTTAGTGCGGACGTGTCAAGTTGATCAGCCATTTAATACGATTATTCTAAACTTATCATTGGTGCTCATTGACTAAAGGCTAATAAATGAAGCATAATGCATGGCATCACGTAGTTTGGGATAAATTGAATTATTTGGATGGTTTGTTGTACCTAATTCTATCTCAAATTTTGTCACAATATAGAAAATTGAGATAGCTTAACGTGAGCATTGAATTCGTGTCATTCTAAACTCAAAATCAAAAGTTATGGACGATTTAGTACGGCATGTCAAGATGATCGACCAGTTAATATGATTATTCTAAACTGATCATTGGTGCTCATTGAGTAAAGGCTATAAATGAAGCATAATGCACAACATCACACAGTTTTGGATATATTGGATAACTTGGACGCTTTGTCGTCTCTATTTCAGTCTCAAATTTTGTTAAAATATAGAAAATTTATCTAGCTTAACGTGCGCATTGGATACGTGTCATTCTGAGCTCAAAATCAAAAGTTACTAACGATTTAGTGCGGACATGTCAAGTTGATCGGCCAATTAATATGATTATTCTGGTCATTGGTGCTCATTGAGTAAAGGCTTTTAAATTACGCATAATGCATGACATCACACAATTTTGGATAGATTGGAATACTTGTTCGCTTTGTCGAATATATTTTTGTATCAAATTTTGTTCCAATGTAGAAAATTGAGCGAGCTTAACGTGGGCATTGGATTTGTGTCATTCGAAGCCCAAAATCAAAGTTATGGACGATTTAGGCGGACATGTCAAGTTGATCGGCCAATTAAAGTAATCATTCTAAACTTATCATTGGAGCTCATTAACTAAAGGCTTATATATGAAGAATAAAGCATAGCATAACGCAGTTTGGGATAAATTGGATTACTTAGATGCTTTTTCATCTCTATTTCTGTCTCAAATTTTGTCACAATATAGAAAAATTGAGCTAGCTTAACGTGCGCAATGTATTCGTGTCATTCTGAGCTCAAAATCAAAAGTTACGGGCGATTTACTGTGATGTCAGGTCTATCGGCCAGTTAATGAAGCATAAAGCATAACATAACGCAGTTTGGGATAGATTGGATTACTTGGATGGTTTTTCATCTCTATTTATGTCTCAAATTTTGTCACAATATAGAACAATGAGCAAGTTTAACATGGGCATTACATTCGTGTCATTCAAAGCTCTAAATCCAAAAAATACAGACGATTTGGTGCATACATGTCAACTTAATCGGCCAGTTAATATGATTATTCTAAACTGATCATTGGTGCTCAATGAGTAGAGGCTTATAAATGAAGCATAATGCACGACATCTAACAGTTTTGGATAGATTGGCTTGCTTGGACACTTTGTCGTATCTATTTCTCTCTCAAATTTTGTTATAATATAGAAAATTGAGCCAATGTAACGTGGGTAATTATGAGCTCTAAATCAAAAGTTACATACTATTTAGTGCGTACATGTCAAGTTGATCGGCCAGTTAAAGTGATCATTCTAAACTGATCATAGGTGCTCTTTAACTAAAGGCTTATAAATGAAGCATGGCATCACAAAATTTGGCATAGATTGGATTACTTGGACACTTTGTTATCTCTATTTCTGTCTCAAATTTTTTGACAATATAGAAAATTGAGCTAGCTTAACATGGGCATTTGATTGGTGTCATTCTAAGCTCTAAATTAAAAGTTATAGGCGATTTAGTGCGGACATGTAAAGTAGATCGATCAGTTAAAGTGATCATTCTAGACTTATCATTGGTGCTCATTGAGTAAAGGCTTATAAATGAAACATAATGCATGGCATCACACAGTTTTGGATAGATTGGATTACTAGCTTGGACAATTTGTCGTATCTATATTTGTCTCAAATTCAGTTACAGTAGAAAATTGAGCTAGCTTAAAGTGGCTATTGGATTCTTGTCATTCTAAGCTGTAAATCAAAAGTTAGGAACGATTTATTGCAGACATGTCAAGTTGATCGGACAGTTAAAGTTACCATTCTAAACTGGCCATTGGTGCTCCTTAAGTAAAGGATTATAAATGAAGCATAAAGCATGACATCACGCAGTTTGGGAAAGATTGGATTACTTGTACACTTTGTCATCTCTATTTCTGTCTCAAATTTTGTCAAAATATAGAAAATTTAGAAAGTTTACCGTGGGCATTGATTCGTATCATTCTAAGCTCAAACTCAAAAGTTTACGGACAATTTTGTGTGCCACGTCAAGTTGATCGGCCAGTTAATATGATTATTCTAAACTTATCATTGGTGCTCATTGAGTAAAGGCTTATAAATGAAGCATAATGCATGACATCACACAGTTTTGGATTGGTTGGATTACTTGGATGCTTTGTCGTCTCTATTTCTATCTCAAATTTTGTTAAAATATAGAAAATTTATCTAGCTTAATGTGGGCATTGGATTCGTGTCATTCTGAGCGCAAAATCAAAAGTTACTGACGATTTAGTGTGGACATGTCAAGTTCATCGGCCATTTAATATGTTTATTCTAAATTGATAATTGGTGCTCATTGAGCAAAGGCTTATAAAAAATTCATAATGCATGGCTTAAACCAGTTTTGGATAGATTGGATTACTTGTACGCTTTGTCGTATCTATTTTTGTCTCAAATTTGGTTACAATAGAAAATTGAGCTAGCTTAACGTGGATATTGGATTCTTGTCTTTCTGAGCTGTAAATAAAAACTTACGGACGATTTATTGCGGATATGTCAAGTTGATCGGCCACTTAAAGTTACCATTCTAAACTGGTCATTGGTGCTCCTTAAATAATGGCTTATAAATGAAGCATAAAGCATGAGATCACGCAGTTTAAGAAAGATTGGATTCCTTGGACGCTTTGTCGTCTCTATTTCTGTCTCAAATTTTGTCAAAATATAGAAAATTTAGCAAGCTTAAGGTGAGCATTGATTCGTATAATTCTGAGCTCAAAATTAAAAGTTCACGGACAATTTAGTGCGCCACGTCATGTTGATCGGCCAGTTAGTATGATTATTCTAAACTGATCATTGGTGCTCATTGAGTAAAGGCTTATAAGTGAAGCATAATGCATTGCATCACACAGTTTTGGATAGATTGGATTTCTGGACGCTTTGTCGTCTCTATTTCTGTCTCCAGTTTTGTTAAAATATAGAAAATTTAATTAGCTTAAATTGGGCATTGGATTCGTGTCATTCTGAGCGCAAAATCAAAAGTTGCTGACGATTTAGTGTGGACATGTCAATTTCATCAACCAGTTAATATGATTATTCTAAATTGATAATTGGTGCTCATGAGTAAGGGCTTATAAATGAAGCATAATGCATGGCATCAAACTGTTTTGGATAGATTGGAATACTTGGACGCTTTCTCGTGAATATATTTCTATCTCAAATTTTGTTACAATATAGAAAATTGAGCATGCTTAACGTCGGCATTGGATTTGTGTCATTCTGTGCTCTAAATCAAAAGTTACAAACGATTTACTGCAGACATGTAAGTTTATCCGCCCGTTAAAGTAATCATTCTAAACTAATTATTGGAGCTCATTAAGTAAACGCTTATAAATGAAGCATAAAGCATGGCATCATGTAGTTTGGGATATATTGGTTTACCTAAACGCTTTTCGTCTCTATTTCTGTCTCAAATTTTGCCACAATATAGAAAATTGAGCTAGCTTAACGTGGACATTTGATTCGAGTCATTCTGAACTCTAAATAAAAAATTACGGACGATTTGGTGCAGACATGTCAAGTTAATCGACCAGTTAAACTGATTAATGGTGCTGATTGAGTAAAGGCTTATAAATGAAGCATAGAGCATGGCATCATGCAGTTTGGGATAGATTAGATTACTTGGACGCTTTGTTGTCTCTATTTCTGTCTCAAATTTTGCAAAATATTAAAAAATTTAGCTAGCTGAACGTGGGGATTGGATTTGTGTCATTCTGAGCTATAAATTAAAAGTTACGGACGAGTTATTGCGAACATGTCAAATTGATCAGCCACTTAATATTATTATTTTAACCTGATCATTGGTGCTCATTGAGTGAAGGCTTCTAAATGAAGCATAATACATGGCATATCACAGTTTTGGATTTATTGGATTACTTGGATGCTTTGTCGACTCTATTTCTGTCTCAAATTTTGCAATATATAGAAAATTTACCTAGCTTAACATGGGCATTGAATTCGTGTCATTTTGAGCTCTAAATCAAAAGTTACGGATGATTTAGTGCGGACATGTCAAGTTGATCGGCCGGTTAATATGATTATTCTAAACTGGTCATTGGTGCTCATTGAGTAAAGGCTTCTAAATGAAGCACAATGCATGGCATCACACAGTTATGGATTTATTGGATTACTTGCTCGCTTTGTCGTATCTATTTCTGTCTCAAATTTTGTTACAATATAGAAAATTGAGCAAGCTTAACGTAGCATTGGATTCGTGTCATTCTAAGCTATAAATCAAAAGTTACGGACGATTTATTGCGGACATGTAAAGTTGATCGGTCAGTTAAAGTGATCATTCTAAACTGATCGTTGGTGCTCTTTAAGTAAAGGCTTATAAATGAAGCATAAAGCATGACATCACGCAGTTTGGGATAGATTGGATTACTTGGACGCTTTGTCATCTCTATTTCTCTCTCAAATTTTCTCAAAATATAGAAATTTTAGCTAGATTAACATGGGCATTGGATTCATGTCATATTGAGCTCAACATCAAAAGTTATGGATGATTTTGTGCGGACATGTCAAGTTGATCGCCAGTTAGTATGATTATTCAAAACTGATGATTGGTTCTCATTAAATAAAGGCTTCTAAATGAAGCATAATGCATTGCATCACACGATTTTGGATAGATTGGCTTACTTGTATGCTTTATCGTATCTATTTTTGTCTCAAATTTTGTTACAATATCGAAAATTGAGTTAGCTTAACGTGGGCATTGGATTCGTGAGCTCTAAATCAAAAATTACAGACGACTTAGAGCGGACATGTCAAGTTCATTGCCCACTTAAAGTTATCATTCTGAGCTGGTCATTGGTGTTTCTTAAGTAAAGGCTTATAAATGAATCATAAAGCGTGGCATCACGCAGTTTGAGAAAGATTGGATTAGTGGGACGCTTTGTCGTCTCTATTTTTGTCTCAAATTTTGTCAAAATATAGAAATTTAGCTGGCTTAATGAAGCATACATCATTGCATCACGCAGTTTGGGATAAATTAGATTACTTGGACACTTTGTCATTTCTATTTCTGTCTCTAATTTTGACAAAATATAGAAAATTAAACAAGCTTAACATGCGCATGTGAGTCGTGTCATTCTGAGCTCAAAATCCAAAGTTATAGACGATTTATAGCGGACATGTCAAGTTGATCGGCCAGTTAATATGATTATAAATAGATCCTTGATGCTCATTGAGTAAAGACTTCTTAATGAAGTATAATGCATGCCATCACAAATTTTTGGATATATTTGATTACTTGGACGCTTTGTCGTATCTATTTTTCTAAAATTTTGTTACAATATAGAAAACTAACCTAGCTTAACGTGGGCATTGGATTTGTGTCATTCAGAGATCTAAATCAAAAGTTACGGACGATTTAGTTCGACATGTCAAGTTGATCGGCCAGTTAATATGATTATTCTGAACTGATCATTGGTTCTCATTGAGTAAAGGCTTTTAAATGAAGCATATTGCATGGGATCACATAGTTTTGGATATATTGGATTACTTGGATGCTTTGTCGTATCTTTTTCTGTCTCAATTTTTGCTACAATATAGAAAATTGAGCTAGCTTAATGTGGGCATTGCAATCATGTCATTCTGAGCTCTAAATAAAAAGTTATGGACAATTTACTGCAGATATGTCAAGTTGATCGGCCAGTTAAAGTGATCATTTTAAACTAATCATTGGTGCTCATTGAGTAAAGGCTAATAAATGAAGCATAAAGCATGGATCACGCAGTTTGCGATAGATTGGATTACTTGGACGTTTTGTTGTCTCTATTTCTCTCCGAAATTTTGTCACAATATAGAAAATTAAGAAAGGTTAACGTGGGCATTGGATTTCTGTCATTCGGAGCTCTAAATCAAGAGTTACAGACAATTTAGTGCAGACAAGTCAAGTTGATCGACTAGTTAAAGTGATCACTCTAAACTGATCGTTGGTGCTCATTAAGTAAAAGCTTATAAATGAACTATAAAGCATGGCATCACGCAGTTTGAGATAGATTGGATTACTTGTATGCTTTGTCGTCTCTATTTTATTTTCAAATTTTGCAAAATATTGGATTACTTGTATTGGATTCGTGTCATTCGGAGCTCTAAATCAAAAGTTAGAGACGATTTAGGGCGGACAAGTTAAATTGATCGGCCAGTTAAAGTTATCATTCTAAACTGATTAGTGCTGCTCTTTAAATAAAAGCTTATAAATGAAGCATAAATCATGGCATCACGTAGTTTAGGATAGATTGGACTACTTAGACCTTTTGTCGTCTCTATTTCTGTCTTAAATTTTGTCAAAATATAGAAACTTTAGCTAGTTTAACGTGGGCATTGGATTCGTGTCATTATGAGCTCAAAATCAAAAGTTATGAACGATTTAGTACAGACATGTCAAGTTGATCACACAGTTAATATGATTATTCTGAACTAATCATTGGTGCTTATTGAGTAAAGGCTTATAAACGAAGCATAATGCATCCAATCACACGGTTTTGGATAGATTGGATTACTTGGAAGCTTTATCGTCTCTAGTTCTATCTCAAATTGTGTTAAAATATAGAAAATTTATCTAACTTAATGTGGGCATTGGATTCGTGTCATTCTGAGCTCAATTCAAAAGTTACGGGATATTTAGTGCGGACATGTCAAGTTGATCGGTCAGTTAATATGATTATTCTAAACTGATCATTGTTGCTCATTGAGAAAAAGCTTATAAATGATGCATCAAGCATGGATCACGCAGTTTGGGATGAATTTGATTACTTCGATGTTTTGTCGTCTCTATTTATGACTCAAATTTTGTCACAATATAGAAAATAAAAAAGCTTAACGTGGGCATTGGATTCATGTCATTTTGAGCTCTAAATTTAGTAATGGATGATTTTGTGCTTACAAGTCAAGTTGATCGGCTAGTTAAAGTGATCATTTTAAACTGATCACTGGTGCTTTTTCATATCTATTTCTGTCTCAAATTTGGATTAGATTGGATTACATGTCAAGTTTTAGGGCATTTAAAGTTATCATTCTAAACTGATCATTGGGGCTCTTTAGTAAAAGCTTATAAATGACGCAAAAAGCATTGCGTCATACAGTTTGGGATAGTGGATTACTTGGAAGCTTTGTCGTCTCTATTTCTATATCAAATTTTGTCAAAATATAGAAAATTTAGCAAGCTTAACGTGGGCATTGGATTCTTGTCATTCTGAACTTAAAATCAAAATTTAAGTACGATTTAGTGTGGATTGTTAATATGATCGTTCTAAACTAATCATTGGTGCTTATTGAATAATGGCTTATAAACAAAGCGTAATGCATGGCATCACACAATTTCATATATATTGGATTACTTGGATGCTTTGTCGTATCTATTTCAGTCTCAAATCTTGTCACAATATAGTAAATAAAGCTACCTTAACGTGGGCATTGGATTCATGCGTTTCTAAGCTTTAAATCAAAAGATACAGACGATTAAGTGCGTACATGTAGAGTTGATCGGCCAGTTAAGGTGATCATTTTAAACTGATCATTGGTGCTCATTGAGTAAAGGCTTATAAATGAAGCATAATGCGGCATCAACCAGTTTTCCATAGATTGGATTACGTGGACACTTTGTCGTATCTATTTCTGTCTCAAATATTGTTATAATATATAAAACCAAGGTAGCTTAACGTGGGCATTGGATTCGTGTCATTCTAAGCCCTAAATCAAAAATTACGTACGATTTAGTGTGGACATGTCAAGTTTATCGGCCATTTAAAGAGAACATTCTGAACTAATCATTGGTACTCATTAAGTAAAGGCTTATAAATGAATCATAATGCATGACATCAAGCTTTTTTGGATGGATTCGATTACTTGGACGCTTTGTTGTCTCTATATCTGTCTCAAATTTTGTCAAAATATAGAAAATTGAGCTAGCTTAATGTGGGCATTGGATTCGTGTCATTATGAGCTCTAAATCAAAAGTTACGGACGATTTAGTGTAGACATGTGAAGTTGATCGGCCAGTTAAAGTGATCATTCAAAACTAATCATTGGTGCTCATTGAGTAAAGGCTTATAAATGAAGCATAATGCATGGAATCATAGAGTTTTGAATTGATTGGATTACTTATACGCTTTGTCATATCTATTTCTGTCTCAAATTTTGTTATGATTTAGAAAATTGAGCTAGCTTAACGTGGGCATTGGATTCGTGTGTTTGTGAGCTCTAAATCAAAAGTTACGAACGATTTAGTGCAAACATGTCAAGTTGATCAGACAGTTAAAGTGATCATTCTAAACTGATCATTGGTGCTCATTAAGTAAAGGCTTATAAATGATGCATAAAGCATGGCATCACATAGTTTGGGATAGATTGGATTACTTGGACACTTTGTCGTCTCTATTTTTGTCTCAAACTTTGTCACAATGTAGAAAATTGAGCTAGCTAAACGTGGGCACTGTATTCGTGTCATTCCAAGCTCTAGATCAAAAGGTTCAGACGATTTAGTGCGGATAAGTCAAGTTGATCGGCCAGTTAAAGTGATCATTCTAAACTGATCATTGGTGCTCATTAAGTGAAGGTTTATAAATGAAACATAAGGCATGACATCACGCAATTTTGGATAGATTCGAGTACTTGGGTGCTTTGTCGTCTCTATTTCTGTTCTAATTTTTGTTAAAATATAGAAAATTGAGCTAGCTTAAGTGGCCATTGGATTCTTGTCATTCTGAGCTCTAAATCAAAAGTTACGGATGATTTAGTGCGGTCATTTTAAGTTGATTTGCCACTAAAAGTGATCATTGTAAACTAATCATTGGTGCTCATTGAGTAAAGGCTTATATATGAAGCATAATGCATGGCATCGAACAGTCTGGGATAGATTGGATCACTTGGACGCTTTGTGATATCTATTTCAGTCTCAAAGTTTGTTACAATATAGAAAATTAGGCTAGATTAACGTGGGCGTTGGATTCGTGTGTTTCCGAGCTCTGAATCAAAAGTTACGGACGATTTAGTTCAGACATATCAAGTTGATCGTTGCCAGTTAAAGTTAAAGTGATAATTCTAAACTGATCATTGGTGCTCATTAATTAAACTAATAAATGAAGCATAAAGCATGGAATCACACAATTATGGATATATTGGATTACTTGGACGGTTTATCATCTCTATTTCTGTTCCCAATTTTGTCAAAATATAGAAAATTCAGATACCTTAAGTGGGCATTGGATTCGTATCATTCTGAGCTCTAAATCAAAAGTTGCTAACAATTTAGTGGGGGAAATGTCAAGTTGATCGGCCAGGTAAAGTGATCATTTAAAACTGACCATTGGTGCTCATTAAGTAAAGGCTTATAAATTAAGCATAAAGCATGGGATCACGCTGTTTGGGATAGATTGGATTACTTGTAAGCTTTGCCGTCTCTATTTTTGTCTCAAACTTTGTCACAATATAGAAAATTGAGCTAGCTTAATGTGGGCACTGTATTCGTGCCATTCCGAGCTCCAAATCAAAAGTTACGGACGATTTCGTGCGGAAATGTCAAGTTGATCGGCCAGTTAAAGTGATAATTCTAAACTGATCATTGGTGCTCATTAAATAAAGGCTTATAAATGAAACATAATGCATGGCATAGAGCTGTTTGGGATAGATTGGATTACATGGACGCTATGTCGTCCCCATTTCTATCTCACATTTTTTCAAAAAATAGAGAACTGATCTAGCTTAACATGGGCATTGGATTCGTGTAATTCTAAGCTCTAAATCAAAACATATAGATGATTTGGTGGGACATGTCAAGTTGATCGGCCAGTTAAAGGGATCATTCTAAAGTGATCAATGGTACTGATTAAGTAAAGGCTTATAAATGAAGAATAAAGCATGACATCACACAGTTTGGGATAGATTGGATTACTTGTACGCTTTGTCATCTCTATTTTTGTCTCAAATTTTGACAAAAATTGAGAATTGAGCTAGCTTAAAGTGGGCATTGGATTCGTGTCATTCTGAGTTCTAAATCAAAAGTTACGGACGATTTAGTGCGGAAATTTCAAGTTGATCGGCCAGTTTAAGTGATCACTCAAAACTGATCATTGGTGCTCATTAAGTAAAGCCTTATAAATGAAGCATAAAGCATGACATCACGCAGTTTGGGATATATTGGATTACTTGTGCGCTTTTTCGTCTCTATTTTTGTCTCAAATTTTGTCACAATATAGAAATTTGAGCTAGCTTAACGTGTGCACTAGATTCGTGTCAATCCGAGCTCTATATCAAAAGGTACAGACGATTTAGTGCGGACATGTCAAGTTGATCGGCCAGTTAAAGTTATCATTCTAAACTGTTCATTGGTGATCATTAAATAAAGGCTTATAAATGAAGCATAATGCATGGCATCAAGCTATTTGTGATAGATTGGATTACTTGTATGCTTTGTCGTCCCCATTTCTGTCTCACATATTGTTAAAAAATAGAGAATTGATCTAGCTTATCATGGGCATTGGATTCGTGTAATTCTGAGCTCTAAATCAAAACTTATGGATGATTTAGTGTGGACATGTCAAGTTTATCGGCAAGTTAAAGCGATCTTTCTAAAGTTATAATTAGTGGTCATTGAGTAAAGGTGTATAATTGAAGCATAATGCATGGCATCACACAGTTTTATGATAAATTGGATTACTTGGATGCTTTGTCGTATCTATTTCAGTCTCAAATCTTGTTACAATATAGTAAATTGAGCTAGCTTAACGTGGGCATTGGATTCATTTGTTTCTAAGCTCTAAATCAAAAGATACGGACGATTTAGTGCGTACATGTAGAGCTGATTGGCCAGTTAAAGTGATCATTCTAAACTGATCATTGGTGCTCATTGAGTAAAGGCTAATAAATGAAGCATAATGCATGACATCAAGCTGTTTGAATGGATTTGATTACTTGGACGGTTTGTCGTCTCTATATCTGTCTCAAAATTTTCAATATATAGAAAATTGAGCTAGCTTAACGTGGGCATTAGATTCGTGTCATTATGAGCTCTAAATCAAAAGTTACGGACGATTTAGTGCGGACATATGAAGATGACCGGCCAGTTAAAGTGATCATTCTAAACTAATCATTGGTGCTCATTGAGTAAAAGCTTATAAATGAAGCATAATGCATGGCATCATACAGTGTTGAATAGATTGGATTACTTAGACGCTTTGTCATATCTATTTATGTCTCAAATTTTGTTATGCTGTAGAAAATCGAGGTAGCTTAACGTGGGCATTATATTCGTGTGTTTGTGAGCTCTAAATCAAAAGTTACGAATGATTTAGTGCAGACATGTCAAGTTGATCGGCCAGTTAAAGTGATCATTCTAAATTGATCATTGGTCTGCATTAAGTAAAGGCTTATAAATGATGCATAAAGCATGGCATCACATAGTTTGGGATAGACTGGATTACTTTGACACTTTGCCGTCTCTATTTTTGTCTCAAATTTTGTCCCAATATAGAAAATTGAGCTATCTTAACGTGGGAATTGGATTCGTGTCATTCTGAGCTCTAATCAAAAGTTGTGGACGATTTAGAGCGGACATGTCAAGTTGATTGCCAGTTAAAAGGATCATTCTAAACTGATCATTGGTGCTCATTGAGTAAAGGCTTATAAACGAAGGATAATGCATGGCATCACACAGTGTGGGATAGATTGAATTACTTGGACGCTTTGTCGTTTCTATTTTTGTTTCACATTCTCTTAAAACATAGAAAATTAATCTAACTTTATGTGGTAATTTGATTCTTGTCATTCTGAGCTCAAATCAAAAGTTGTAGACGATTTATTATGGACACGTCAAGTTGATCGGCCAGTTCAAATCATCATTCTAAATCGTCAAGTTGATCATTGGTGCTTATTAAGTAAAGGCTTATAAATGAAGCATAAAGTATGGCATCACGAAGTTTTGGATAGATTGGATTACTTGGATGCATTCTTGTCTCTATTTCTGTCTGAAATTTTGTCGCAATATAGAAAATTGAGCTAGCCTAACGTGGGCTAGCTCAATGAAAGTGTTCATTTGGAAAGTGTTGATTCGTTTCATTCGGAGCTCTAAATCAAAAGTTACAGACGATTTAGTGTGGACATATTTGATAGGCCAATGAAAGTGTTCATTCTAAACTGATCATTGGTGCTCATTAAGTTAAGGCTTATAAATGAAACATAAACTATGACATCATGCAGTTTGAGATAGATTGGATTAGTTGGACACTTTGTTGACTCTATTTTTGTCTCAAATTTTGCTAAATATACAAAGTTTAGCTGGCTTAACGTCGGCATTGGATTTATAGTGTCATTCTGATCTCTAAATCAAAAGTTATAGACAATTTAGCGCGGACATGTCAAGTTGATCGGCCAGTTAATATAATTATTCTAAACAGATCATTGGTGCTAATTGAGTAAAGGCTTCTAAATGAAGAATAATGTATGACGTCTTACAATTTTGGATAGATTGGACTTTTCCGTATCGATTTATGTCTCCAATGTTGTCACAATATAGAAAATCGAGGTAGCTTAACGTGGGCATTGCATTTGTGTCATCATGAGTTCTAAATCAAGATAGATTGGATTACTTGGATGCTTTGTCGTCCCTATTTCTATCTCAAATTTTGTTAATATATAGAAAATTGAGCTAGCTTAACGTGGGCATTGGATTCATTTCATTCTAAGCAATAAATCAAAAGTTACGGAAGATTTAGTGCAGACATGTCAAGTTGATCAGACAGTTAATATAATTATTCTAAACTGATCATTGGTGATAATTGAGTAAAGGCTTATAAATAAAGCATAATTCATAGTATCACACAGTTCCAGATAGATTGAATTACTTGGATGATTTGTCTTATCTAGTTTTTCTCAAATTTTTTCACAACGTAGAAATTTGAGCTAGCTTAACGTGGGCATTGGATTGGTGTCATTCTTAGCTCTAAATCAAAAGTTACAGACGATTTAGTGCGGACATGTCAAGTTGATCGGCCATTTCGAGTGATCATTCTAAACTGATCATTGGCGCTCATTAAGTAAAGACTTATAAATGAAGCATAAAGCATGGCATCACACAGTTTGGGATAGATTAGATTACTTGGACGCTTTATCCTCTCAATCTCTGTCTCAAATTTTGTCACAATATAGAAAATTGAGCTAACTTAACATGCCACTGGATTCGTGTCATTCGGAGCTCTAAATCAAAAGTTACGGACGATTTAGTGTGGACATATCAAATTGATTGGCAAGTTAAAATGCTCATTCTAAACTGATTATTGGTGCTCATTAAGTAAAGGCTTATAAATGAAGCATAAAGCATGGCATCACGCAGTTTGGGATAGATTGGATCATTTGGATGCTTTGTCGTCGCCATTTTTCTCTCAAATTTTGAAAAATATAGAAAATTTAGCTAGCTTAACGTGGGCATTGGATTCATGCCATCTGATCTCTAAATAAAAAGTTACGGACAATTTAGTGCAGGACTGTCAAGTTGGTCGACCAGTTAATATGATCATTCTAAATTGATCATTGGTGCTCATTGAGTAAAGGCTTATAAATGAAGCATAATACATGGAATAATGCAGTTTGGGATAGATTGGATTTTTTGAATGCTTTGTCGTATCTAGTTCTGACTCAAAGATTTTCAAAATGTAGAAAATTGAGCTAGTTTAACGTGGGAATTGGATTCGTGTCATTCTGAGTTTAAATTCAAAAGTTACAGACGATTTAGTGCGGACATGTCAAGTCGATCGGTCAGTTAATATGATTTTTCTAAACTGATCATTGGTGCTCATTGAGTAAAGGCATATAATAAAACATAATGCAACGCATCACACAGTTTTGGATAGATTGGATTGTTGGGAAGCTTTGTCGTCTCTATTTTTGTCTCAAATTTTTATAAAATATCGAAAATTGAGCTAGTTTAACGTGGGCATTGGATTCGTGTCTTTCTGAGCTCTAAATCAAAATTTATGGACGATTTAGTGCGGACATGTCAAGTTGATCGGCCTGTTAAAGTGATCATTCTAAACTGATTAATTGTGCTCATTAAGTAAAGGCTTATAAATTAAGCATAAAACATGACATCACGCAGTTTTGGATAAATTAGACTACTTGGACGCTTTGTCATCTCTATTTTTGTCTCAAATTTTGCAAAATATTGAATATTTAGCTAGCTTTATGTGGGAATTGGATTCATGTCATTCTGATCTATAAATCAAGAGTTACGGACGATTTAGTGCAAACATGTCAAGTTGATCGGCCAAGTAATATGATTATTCTAAGCTGATCATTGGTGCTCATCGAGTAAAGGCTTATAAATGAAGCATAATGCCTGGCATCACGTAGTTTGTGATAGATTGGATTACTTGTACGATTTGTCGTCTCTATTTTAATCTCAAATCTTGTCAAAATATAAAAAATTGAGCTAGATTAACGTGAGCATTGGATTCGTGTTATATTGACCACTAAATTAAAAGTTACAGACAATTTAGTGTGGATATGTCAAGTTGATCAGGCAGTTTAAGTGATCATTCTAAACTGATCACTGGTGCTCATTGAGTAAAGGCATATAAATGAATCATAATGCATGGCATCACAGAGTTTGGGATAGATTGGATTACTTGGACGCACTGTCGTATCTATTTCGGTCTCAAATTTTTTACCATATAGAAATTTGAGCTAGCTTAACGTGCGCATTGGATTCGTGTCATTATGAGCTCTTAATCAAAAGTTGCGGACGATTTAGAGCGGAGATGTCAAGTTAATCGCCAGTTAAAAGGATCATTCTAAACTTATCATTGGTGCTCATTGAGTAAAATCTTATAAATGAAGCATAAGGCATGGCATCAAGCAGTTTGGGATAGATTGGATACTTGGATGCTTTGTCGTATCTAGTTATGTCTCAAATTTTGTTACGATATAGAAAATTGAACTAGTTTAATGTGCACTACAAAAAAACAAGGCGTTTGCGACCACGTATGTGGTCGAAAAAAGCTTCATCGCAAATTTTTGTGGTCGTAAATTAGTCGCATTTTAGCGACTGATTTGCGACCAAAATAATAGTGGTCCCTATATTTGCGACTACTTTGTGACTGGTTTGTAGTAACAAATTTTGCGACCACTTTGCCATTACATCAATGGTTTCAAAAACCGTAGTCGTAAATCAGTCTGAAATTTTTGTGATTGATTTGCCACTACAGTGGAAGATGTGGTCGG
Organism: Pugionium dolabratum; assembly: GCA_018901945.1. Lineage (NCBI taxonomy): Eukaryota > Viridiplantae > Streptophyta > Magnoliopsida > Brassicales > Brassicaceae > Pugionium > Pugionium dolabratum. The sequence continues at coordinate 176,871 of JAEVFF010000497.1, forward strand.
AAATTGGTCACAAAATTTTGTGACCAATTTGCAACTATGGACACAACGTGGTCGCATATCAGTAAGAAAATTTTGTGATTGATTTGCGACTACGTCTTTCATTGAATTTGTGACTGATTTGCGACTACATTATATCGATAATCACAAATCAGTCCCAAATATTTGTGACTGATTTGCGTGTACAAGTAAATTTTTCGAAAAAATAGATGTAGTCGCAAATTGGTGGCAAATTGGTCACAAATATGTGAGACTGATTTGCGACTAATTTGCGACTAAATTTACATTACAAAAAAATTGAAAAATTAAATCTAATTATCCAGAGGCGAAAATTGAAAATCGAATGGCAAAAATGCTGGTGCAGCGTTTGACGTTTCACCTGTGGCATCGTTATCCCACATAAAAGACATGAAAGTGGGATCCGTCCGTTGGAAATACACAACAAGCATCTGCAAGTAGTTAAATGTTTTTTCGTTTTCCTTTTGGAATTCCTAGATCTTCTGATTCGCTTCCAACATCTGCGCATTTTAATCTTCAATACGCATATTACGTGTGTTTTGTTCTTCGATCTGTCGCTGTGCGGCTAAGAGTTGATCCTGAAGCGCAACAAAGTCGGAGATAGTGGATTGGAAGCCACTACACCTGCCCGACCCATGCATACATTTTAGGCTACCAAGTCTGTAAAGACGACCTTGGTCATCCGCAACAAAAAACTACAAAAAATTTAAAAAATGATTAAAATAATTATATTAAATTTACTGTACATAAAAAAGTTTAAAATTTTTTTACCAGAATGAAGATCTCATTTTTCTCATCTTGGGTAAGCTCAATTCGACGGGAATTACTGTCGGATGTTTTAGTTACATCGACCGCCACAAGCGCCATGTTTTCTTGGATGATTCGTTAATATGCTTCACCGATTTGTTTAGCTTGCAAATCGACATACGAACCATACTGCCGAGTGTGAGCCTTTATAAAGACCTCAGCAATTGAAACTGGTCGTCACAAATTATTTTCCTAACTATTAAAACAAATTATTAATAAATAACAAATAAATTTTAATTTTAATTTAAATATTTTAAAATACTTACTATTTCCTATTAGATCTGGATATAGAATTTTTGGCCCGACAAATGCTTGTGCGAACCAAGACCATCTCGAGAGGAGTCGTGGTTATTGAACAACTTACTACTCCTCTCATTAGACGTTTCTATTTCCCAATAGTCTGTCATTGCTTTGTACAGACTAGGAAAAATCCACATTAGACGTTTACCGGTTCTATGAACCGTGCTCACCATCCCTTTCATCCATCTTACACAAATGGAGTCAAACTCATTACGTACCACCGTCGTGATCACAGGATTCAAGGTGTACGGTTGCTTGCAAATTTAAAATATCTTAATTTTAGTAATTATTAAATTTTATAAAATAAAATATTTTTTTTTTTAAATTACTTACCGCAAATTTGATAAAATATTTTTCTTGTCATTCAGCTGGTATGACCGTCCAACTATATTAGGGGCCATCAAATTTGTTTTTCAAATTTTTTGAAATTTGACGGGTTATTGCCTCTTTGTCCCGGTCAAACCTAATTAATTCAATATATAAAATATAAATATCTTAAATACATACAAATATTAAATTTTAAATTTAAATTATTTATTTATAATAAATATTTTTATATTTATTATGTAATTCTATGAAATAAAAAAATAAAAAAATAAAATTTTAAACGTATCATGTTGTGTTCGGTGCTGGCACATGAGACAGTACAGTCAAGTACTAGTCCCGCCCTAGAGTTTGTAACAAACTATCAAATTTCCCACCCTAGAATTTTAAACGTATCATGCTTGTTTCCCCGTTTCCGTTTCAGAAGGCGCAACCTATTCCTCCTCATGCTCATCGGCTTCCCGAAACCAAGGAGACGGATCGGTTTTGAGAACCGAGTGAGGGTTGAAAGTGTATTGTGGAGGTAGGCGGGATGCCGCTCTATAAGCGGCAGATGAGGGGTTCGACGAGGCCGAAGAGTTACCACTGCCGGAAGACGACAGGTTTTGTCGTCTTCCACGACCTCTCATCGACCTACCACTACTTGCCATTGGGTATTGGGTGTTTGAGAGAGTTTTAGGTGTTTGAGAGAGTTTTAAGTGTTTGAGAGAGTTTTAGGAACTAGGAAGTTTTATGTGAAGTGTGAAAATGAGGGAAAAGAGTCACGTATTTATAGGAAATATTTGCGACCACGAATGTGGTCTCAAATCAGTCGCAAAGTGGGAAATTAAATATATGGTCGCAAATCAGCCGCAAATTTGCAACTGATCTGCGACCACATATTTTTTGAGAATTTTCGGTTCCCATCGAATGCATGGGTGGTCATTTTGTGTCATTTTGAGCTATAAATCAAAGTTATGTTTAATTTAGTGCAGACATGTCAAGTTGATCGGCAAGTTAAAATGATCATTCTAATCTGATTATTGGTGCTCATTAAATTTAGCCTTATAAATGAAGCATAAAGCATGGCCTCACGCATTTTGGGATAGATTGGATTACTTGGATGCTTTGTCATCCCTATTTCTGTCTCAAAGTTTGTCAAAATATAGAAAATTGAGCTAGTTTATCGTGGGCATTGGATTCGTGTCATTCTGGGCTCTAAATCAAAAGATACAGAATATTTAGTGTGGACATGTCAAGTTGATCAACCAATTAAAATGATCATTCTAAAATGATCATTGGTGCTCATGAAGTAAAGGCATGGCATCACGCAGCTTCTCATAGATTGGATTACTTGGAGGCTTTGTCGTCTCTACTTCTATCCCAAATTTTTTCAAAATAAATAAAATTTATATAACTTAACGTGGGCATTGGATTCGTGTCATTCTGAGCTCCAAATCAAAAGTTACGAATGATTTAGTGCGGACAAGTCAAGTTGATTAACTGATACAAGCCTCGATTCAAGGCTTGGATGCGCGTGGGCTGTTTGTAGAAGATTAGGTGAGAAACTCAACCTTAGGCTTCTGGATGGGGGTTTTCTGGTTGGTAAAAGATGGAAGGGTGAAGTGAACCACACGAGGGGTGATGAACCTCGTGATAAATCACAAACTTAGAGCTAGGAGGGCTGGTCTCAACTAGGTTCTAAGCGCACAAGCTTCTTTGAGAGAATAACTTGTAAAGAAAATTCGATCTTTATTAATTAGCAAAAAGGTTGTCGAACTACAATGCTGGAAGGAGCCTTATTAATATGCTCGACAGCTTGACCTTCTAGGGTCGACTCAAATAAAAAAAGGAAAGTTTACAAAAGTGCACAAAAGGAAAAAAATACAAAAGTGTATAACCGAAAAAGGACCTATTCCTAAAATGTTCTTGACTCAAAAATGTAAAGCAACTAGATCCTACCCTGCAAAACAGAAAGAGGCATATATTCGAATGTAAACTTACCTTAACTCACCTCACGGCCAAGAAATGGAAGGTGGCCGTCCTTGTGGCATGCACGCGCCTTGCTCCTAGTCTTCGACTTGGAGTAGGGTTAAATATCTTTGGCCCTGACCTCTCTTGCCACTAAAGCCCAAGTCTCTGATGTTCCTTGTGTTGTTGAGAAGCCTTTGGACTCTAATTTGCTCTTCTGGCCCATTGTCCTTAGCTGCTCTTCCTCTAGAAGCTTGTCGACCCATAAGCTGAATTTGTGGAAGAGTGCTCTTGATCTGCTTCTTGTCATTGCTCCTGGAGGTACCACTGGTGTAGATACTTCCTCTAAGTGCATGTCCTGGAGCTGGTAGCTCATTTGGTCCGAGTCCTCTTGTGTAGAAGTGGAAGTGTGCGTGTACTCGGCTGGATGGCCTGTACCGGCTGGACTGTGCGCGGTACTGGCCGGAATGACTTCAGGACCGGCCAAGTTGATCCCGGAGTCGGCGGTGTCATCAGGGGGACCGGCGGTGTCATTCACGTCCCCACCAAGTGTGCCGGAAGCTTGGGCCTCTCCGCCGGCGATGTTGACCGGTCTGGTCCTATAGGTCGAGGGTCCGGCGGTACTGTCTGGTCCGGCAGGCGCGCCAGATGGTCCTGCTGTCTCGGGCAAGCTTCCTGGTCGGCCAGTCTGGTCTCCTGGCTGGATGTACGACCTGATGTCCTCATCATTCCCTCCCTCTTCAGTAGTTTTGTCCTCAAAACTGGATCATCTGCATGGAAAGGGGCCAAGTCAGTAACATTGAACGTATTGGACACATTAAACTCACCTGGAAGCTCGATCCGGTAGGCGTTGTTGTTGATCCTCTCGAGCACTCTGAATGGTCCATCTCCTCTTGGTGCTAGCTTGGAACTCCTTAGGTTTGGGAACCTCTCCTGCCGTAGGTGTAGCACTGCTCCTATGCCTATTCCAGAGGCATCACACTCCACTTCAAACGTCTTGTTGAAGTCGGGAAGGACTAGCACTGGTGCGTGTGTAAGGCTGTCCTTCAAGGCCTTGAATGCCTTTTCCTGAGCTTCTCCCCAGCTGAATCCCACGTTCTTCTTCACTACTGCCGTCAGTGGTGAGGCAATACTGCTGAAGTTGGGCACGAATCTCCTATAGAAGCTGGTCAGTCCGTGGAAGCTCCTTACTTGGCTGATGTTTCCTGGTGTTGGCCATTCTTGTATGGCTCGAATCTTCTCTTCATCAACCTGTAGGCCCTGTGAACTCAAAACAAAACCTAAAAAGACAAGCTTATCAGTACAAAAGGTGCACCTCTTGAGATTGGCATAAAGCTCTTCTTGTCGAAGCGTTTTAAGTACCATCTCAAGATGTGTGAGGTGTTCCCGTAGGCACTTACTATAAACTAAAATGTCATCAAAGTAAACAACTACGAACTTACTGATGTACGCCCTAAGAACTTGGTTCATAAGGCGCATGAAGGTGCTTGGGGCATTAGTCAAGCCAAATGGCATGGCTGTCCACTCGTAGAGTCCTTGCTTTGTCTTGAAAGCGGTTTTCCACTCATCACCTTCCTTCATTCTTACCTGGTGGTATCCACTTTTGAGGTCTATCTTGGAGAAGACCGTGGCTCCATTCAGCTCATCTAGCATGTCATCCAGTCGTGGTATTGGATGCCTATACTTGACTGTGATGTTGTTGATGGCTCGGCAGTCCACGCACATGCGCCAAGTTCCATCCTTTTTGGGCACTAGTAGCACTGGTACAGCACATGGACTGAGGCTCTCTCGAACATATCCTTTCTCCAGGAGCTCCTTGACTTGCTTCTCAAGCTCCTTGGACTCCTCTGGACTCATCCGGTAAGCTGGCCGGTTGGGCAGGGCTGCTCCGGGCACTAGATCAATCTGGTGTTCTATGCCACGTAAAGGAGGCAAGCCTGCTGGTATCTCCTCTGGAAATACATCCTGGAATTTTTTGAGGAGTGTTGCTACTTCATGAGGTAGCTCTACCTGTCCCTGTTCTATACTCAACACTTCCTTGAAAACCATTAGTAACATTAAGTCCTTCGAGGCAAAAGCTCTCCGGACATGACTAGGTTGAATAAGAAAGTTAGACTTGACAAGTTTCTTTTCCTTACTCATTTGGAGTTGTAGCTCATGTACTTGGGCAGGTGTAAGAGGAGCTAGGCTGACCTATCTCTTGTCATGCACGAAGGTGTATAGATTGGTTCGGCCATCATGCCTGGTCTCTTTGTCAAACTGCCATGGTCTTCCTAGTAGAAGATGGCCAGCTTGCATGGGCCCCACGTCGCACACGACCTGGTCTTGGTACTTGCCCACACTGAATGGCACAGTGACTTGCTCATGAATCTTGAGCTCCACTTTTTCATCAAGCCATCTCAGTCTATATGGTCGAGGATGCCGTGTCCTCTCTAGACCTAGCTTATCAACCATATACGCCCTAGCAACGTTAGTGCAAGAACCACCATCTATGATGAGGTTACATACCTTTCCCTTGATGGTGCAACGGCTGTGGAAGATGTTCTCCCTTTGGATGGTCTCTGAGGGATCCACCATTGCACTGAGGATACGTCTAGTGACCAGCACTTCCCCCACATCAGGGTACTCAATGTCACCGTACTCTCCTTCTGGTTCATTGTCCTCTTCATCTTGGGACTCATATTCTCCTGCCTCCGTAATCAGCATGACTCGTTTGTTTGGGCACTCCCTTGAGATGTGTCCACGTCCCCTACACTTGAAACAAGTTATGTCACGTGATCTTTGAGGGTTAGAAGACTTACCAGGCTCTCTCTGGTCACGGGTGGGTTCAGGAGGCTTGCTTTTGAACCTTGACTCGATCTCTACGCTTTTGCCTTTGTCCACTGTCTTAGGCATGTTGCTTGGTGCCCAAGGTGTCTTAGGCTTGCTGCGGATGTCTTGGCTCTTACGTTTGATGTGTTGTTCAGCTTGCACAGATAGGTGGAACAAGTCCTTGAAGTCGTTGTAGATTTGCCTTTCCACCTTGCAGCTGATCCTTTCTTGGAGTCCATCCAAGAATTGTTCCATCAATGCTTCTTCATCATCATTGAGCTCCAATCTGTTCCTTAGCTTCTCGAACTCTTCATAGTACTCCTCTACTGATCTGGTACCCTGCTTCAGAGTACGAAAACG
>JAEVFF010000497.1:188526-214542 GCA_018901945.1 Pugionium dolabratum
TTTCAAAGCAAAAGTTACGGATGATTTAGACATGTCAAGATGATCTGCCAGTTAAAGTGATTATTCTAAACTGAACATTAGTGCTCATTGAGTAAAGGCTTATAAATGAAGCATAATGCATGGCATCACACAGTTTTGGATAGATTGGATTACTTAGACACTTTTTCATATCTATTCTTGTCTCAAATTTCGTTACAATATAGAAAATTGAGCTAGCTTAACGTCGGCATTGGATTCGTGTCATTCTGAGCTATAAATCAAAAGTTACGAACGATTTACTGCGAACACGTCAAATTTATCGGCCAGTTAAAGTGATCATTCTAAACTGATCATTGGTGCTTATTAAGTAAAGGCTTATAAATGAAGCATAAAGCATGGCATCAAAGAGTTTGGATAGATTGGATTACATGGACAGTTTCTCGTCTCTATTTATGTCTCAAATTTTGTCTAAATATAGAAAATTGAGCTAGATTAACGTGGGCATTGGATACGTGTCACTATGAGCTCTAAATGAAACGTTATAGAGGATTTAGGGTGGACATGTTAAGTTGGTCGGCCAATTAATATGATTATTCTAAACTGATCATTGGTGCTCATTGAGTAAATGCTTATAAATGAAGCATAATGCATGGCATCACACAGTTTTGTATAGATTGGAGTACTTGGATGATTTATCGTATCTATTTCCGTCTCAAATTTTGTTACAATATAGACAATTGAGCTACTTAACGTGGGAATTTGATCCGTGTCATTCTGAGCTCTAAATCAAAAGTTACGGACAATTTAGTGCGAACATGTCTAGTTGAGTGGCCAGTTAAAGTGATCATTCTAAACTGATCATTGGTGCTCATTAAGTATAAATGAGCATAATGCATGGCATCAAGTAGTTTGGATAGAATGGATTACTTGGACGCTTTGTCGTCTCGATTTCTGTCTCAAATTTTGTCAAAATATTGAAAATTGAGCTAGCTTAACTTGGACATTGAATTCGTGTCATTCTAAGCTCTAAATCAAAAATTACGGATGATGATTTACTGCGGACATGTCAAGATGATCGGCCAGTTAAATGATCATTTTAAACTGATCATTGGTGCTCATTGATAAAAAACTTATAAATGATGCATAAAGCATGTCATCACGTAGTTTGGGATAGATTGGATTACTTGGAAGCTTTAACATCTCTATTTCTGTCTTAAAGTATGTCAAAATATAGAAAATTTATCTTGGTTAACGTGTGAATTGGATTCGTGTCATCCTGAGCTATAAACAAAAAGTTATAGACGATTTAGTGCGGACATGTCAAGTTGATAGGACAGTTAAAGTGATCATTCTAAAATGTTCATTGGTGCTCATTAAGTAAAGGCTTATAAATGAAGCCTAAGGCAAGGCATCATGCAATTTAGGATAGATGGGATTACTTGGACGCTTTGTCGTCTCTACTTATGTCTCAAATTTTGTCAAAATATAGAAAATTTATCTAGCTTAACGTGGGCGTTGGATTCGTGTCTTCTGAGCTCAAAATCAAAAGTTACGGACGATTTAGTGCATACATGTCAAGTTCATCGGCCAGTTAATATGATTATTCTTAACTGATCATTGGTGCTCAATTAGTAAAGGCTTATAAATGAAGCATAATGCATGGCATCACCAATTTTGGATAGATTGGATTTTGTGGACGCTTTATCTTATCTATTTTGTCTCAAATTTTGTTACAATATAAAAAATTGAGCTACTTAATGTGGAAATTGGATTTGTATCATTTTGAGCTCTAAATGAAAAGTTACGGACGATTTACTGCGGACATGTCAAGTTGAGTGGCCATTTAAAGTGATCTTTCTAAACTTATCATTGGTGCTCATTAAGAAAAGGCTTATCAATGATGCATAATGCATGGTATCAAGTAGTTTCGATACATTTGATTACCTGGACGCTTTGTCATCTCTATTTATATCTCAAATTTTGTCAAAATATAGAAAATTGATCTAGCTTAACGTGGGCATTGGATCCGTGTCATTCTGAACTCGAAATTAAAAGTTATGGATGATTTACTTGCAATCATGTCAAGTTGATCGGTGAGTTAAAGTGATCATTCTAAATTGATCATTGTTGCTCATTGAGTAAAGGCTTATATATAAAGCCTAAGGCAAGGCATCACGCAGTTTGGGATAGATTGGATTACTTTAACACTTTTTCCTCTCTATTTCTGTTCAAATTTTGTCAAAATATAGAAAATTGAGCTAGCTTAACGTGGGCACTGGATTCGTGTCATTCTAAGCTGTAAATCAAAAGTTACGGACAATTTATTGCGGACATGTCAAGTTGATCGGCCAGTTAAAGTGATCATTCTAAACTGATCATTGGTGCTCATTGAGTAAAGGCTTATATATGAAGCATAAGGCATGACATCACGTAGTTTGGGATAGATTGGATTAGTTGGATGCTTTGTCGTATTTAGTTCTGTCTCAAATTTTGTCACAATATAGAAAATTAAACTAGATTAATGTGGGCATTGGATTCGTGTCATTCTAAGCTATAAATAAAAAGTTATGGACGCTTTAGTGAAGACATGACAAGTTTATCGGCCAAGTAAAATGATCATTCAAAACTGATCATTGGTGCTCATTTAGTAAAAGCTTATAAATGATAAATAATGCATGGCATCACGCACTTTGGGAAGGATTGGATTACTTGAACGCTTTGTCGTATCTATTTCTGTAGCAAATTTGTTAAGATATGGAATATTGAGCTAGATTAACGTGGGCACTGGATTAGTGTCATTCTAAGCTCTAAATAAAAACTTACGGATGATTTAGTGCGGACATGTCAAGTTGATCGGCCAGTTAAAATGATCTTTTTAAACTGATCATTGGTGCTCATTAAAGAAAAGCTTATAAATGAAGCATAAAACATAACATCAAGAAGTTTGGATCGATTGGATTACTAGGAAACTTTGTCTTCTCTATTTATGTCTCAAATTTTGTCTAAATACAGAAAATTGAGCTAGCTTAATTTGGGCATTGGATTCCTGTCATTCTGAGCTCTAAATCAAAAGTTATGGACGATTTAGTGGCCGTGTCAAGTGTCTCGGCTAGTTAATATGCTTATTCTAAACTTATTATTGGTGTTCATTGAGTAAAGGCTTATAAATGAAGCATAATGCATGCCATCACGTAGTTTGGGATAGATTGGATTACTTGGACGCTTTGTCTTATCTATTTCTTGTCACATTATAAGAACTTGAGCTAGGTTAACGTGGGCATTGGATTCCTATCATTCTGAGCCCAAAATCAAAAGTTACAGACGATTTAGTGCGGACATGTCAAGTTGATCGGCCTGTTAAAGTGACCATTCTAAACTGATCATTGGTGCTCATTACGTAAAGGCTTATAAATGAAGTGTAATGCATTGCATCAAGCAGTTTGGATTGATTTGATTAGTGGGACGCTTTGTCGTCTCTATTTATGTCTCAAACTTTGTCAAAAAGAGAAAAATGAGCTAGTTTAACATGGGCATTGGATTCGTGTCATCCTGAGCTCTAAATCAAAATTTATAGACGATTTAGTGCGGTTATATCAAGTTACTCGGCTAGTTATCATTGGTGTTTATTGAGTAAAGGCTTAGAAATAAGCATAATGCACAGCATCACACAATTTTGGATAGATTGGATTACTTGGACGCTTTTTTATATCTATTTTTGTCTCAAATTTTGTTACAATATAGAAAATTGAGCTAGCTTAACGTGGGCTTTGGATTCTTGTTATTTTGAGTTCTAAATAGAAAGTTACGGACGATTTAGTATGGACATGTCAAGTTGATCGGCCAGTTAAAGTGATCATTCTAAACTGATCATTAGTGCCATTTGAGTAATGGCTTGTAAATGAACCATAATGCATGGCATCACAGAGTTTTGGATAGATTGGATTACTTGGACGATTTGTCATTTCTAGTTATGTCTCAAATTTTCTAACAATATATAAAATTGAGCTAGCTTAAAGTGGGCATTGGATTCCTGTCATTTTGAGCTCTAAATCAAAAGTTACCGACGATTTAATGCGTACATGTCATGTTGATCGGCCAGTTAAAGTGATCATTCTAAACTGATCTTTGGTGCTCATTAAGTAAAGGCTTATAAATGAAGCATAATGCCTGGCATGAAACAGTTTGGATAGACTGGACTACTTGGATGCTTTGTCGTCTCTATTCTGTCTCAAATTGTGTCAAAATGTAGAAAATTGAGCTAGCTTAACGTGGCATTGGATTCTTGTCATTCTAAGCGCTAAATCAAAAGTTACGGATTATTTAGTGCGGACATGTCAAGTTGATTGGCCAGTTAAAGTGATCATTCTAAATTGATCATTAGTGCTCATTAAGTGAAGGCCTATAAATGAAGCATAAAGCATGGCATCACGTAGTTTGGGATAGATTGGATTACTTGGACACTTTGTCGTCTCTATTTCTATCTCAAATTTTGTCACAATATAGAAACTTGAGCTAGCTTAACGTGGGCATTGGATTCGTGTCATTATGAGCTATGAATCAAAAGTTATGGAAGATTTACTTCGGACATGTCAAGTTCAGAGGCCAGTTAAAGGTATCATTCTAAACTGATCATTGGTGCTCATTAAGTAAAGGCTTATAAATGAAAAATAATGCATGGCATCCAGCAATTTGGATTGATTGGACTACTTAGACGCTTTGTCATCTCTATTCTGTCTCCAATTTTGTCAAAATATAGAAAAGTAAGCTACCTTAATGTGGGGATATGATTCATGTCATTCTAGGCTCTAAATCAAAAGTTACGTACGATTTAGTGCGGACATGTCAAGTCGATAGGCAAGTTAAAGTGATCATTCTGAACTGATTACTGATGCTCATTGAGTAACGGCTTATAAATGAAGCATAATGCGTTGCATCACACAGTTTTGGATAGACTGGATTACTTGAACGCTTTGTCATATTTAGTTATGTCTCAAATTTTATCACAATATAGAAAATTGACCTAGCTAAATCTGGGCATTGGATTCGTGTCATTCTAAGCTACAAATCAAAAGTTATGGACGATTTAGTGCAGACATGACAAGTTGATCGGCAAAGTAAAATGCTCATTGGCGCTCATTTAGTAAAAGCTTATAAATGAAAAATAATGCATGGCATCACGCACTTCGGGATTGATTGGATTACTTGGACGCTTTGTCATATCTATTTTTGTCTTAAATTTTGTCCCAATATAGAAAATTGAGTTAGCTTAACATGGGCATTGGATTCGTGACATTCTGAGCTCTAAATCATAAGTTACGCACGATTTAGTGTGGACATGTCAAGTTGATTGGCCAGTTAATATGATTATTCTAAACTGATCATTGGTGCGCATTGAATAAAGGCTTATAAATGAAGCATAATGCATGGCATCACACAATTTTGGATAGATTGGATTACTTGGACGCCTTGTCGTGTCTATTTTGGTCTCAAGTTTTTTTTAATTCAGAAAATTGAGCTAGCTTAACGTAGGCATTGGATTCGCATCATTTTGAGCTCAAAATCAAAAGTTACGGACAATTTAGTGCGGAACTATCAAGTTGATCGGCCAGTTAATATGATTATTCTAAACTGATCATTGGTGTTCATTGCGTAAAGGCTTATAAATGAAGCATAAGTCATGGCATCACGCAATTTGGGATAGATTTGATTATTTGGATGCTTTGTCGTATCTAGTTCTTTCTCAAATTTTGTCACAATATAGAAAATTGAACTAGCTTAATGTAGGCATTGGATTCGTGTCATTCTAAGCTGTAAATCAAAAGTTACGGACGATTTAGTACAGACACGTCAAGTTGATTGGCTAGTTAAAGTGATAATTCTAAACTGATCATTGGTGTTTATCAAGTAAAGGCTTGTAAATGAAGCATAATGCATGGCATCAAGGAGTTTTGATAGATTCGATTACTTGGACGCTTTGTCTTCTCTGTTTCTGTCTTAAATTTGTCCAAATATAGAAAATTGAGATAGCGTAACGAATGTATTGGATTTGTGTCATTCGAAGCTTTAAATCAAAAGTTACTGACGATTTAGTGCGGGCATGTGTCAAGTTGATCGGCCAGTTAATATGATTATTCTAAACTGATCATTGGTGCTCATTGAGTTAAGGCTTATAAATGAAGCACAATGCATGACATCACGTAATTTGGGATAGATTGGATTACTTAGACAATTTGTCGTCTCTACTTCCCTCTCAAAATTTGTCAAAATATAGAAAATTTATCTAGCTTAACGTGGGTACTGTATTTGCGTCATTCTGAGCTCTAAATCAAAAGTTACAGACGATTTAGTGTGCACATGTCAAGTTGATCAGCAAGTTAATATGATTATTCTAAACTGATCATTGGTGCTCATTGAGTAAAGGCTTGTAAATGAAGCATAAAGCATTGCATCACACAGTTTTAGATAGATTGGATTACTTGAATGCTTTGTCGCATCTAATTCGGTCTCAAATTTTGTTAACATATAGAAAATTGAGCTAGCATAACGTGGGCATTGGATTCGAGTCATTCTGAGCTCTAAATCAAAAGTTACGGACGATTTAGTGCGGACATGTCAAGCTGAGTGGACTGTTAACGTGATTGTTTTTTAACTGATAATTGGTGCTTATTAAGCTAAGGCTTATAAATGAGGCATACTGCATGGCATCAAGCAGCTTGGAAAAATGGGATTACTTGGATTCTTTGTCGTCTATATTTATGCCTCAAATTTTGTCAAAATTTAGAAAATTGAGCTAGTTTAACGTGGGGATTGGATTCGTGTCAATATAAGCTCTAAATCAAAAGTTACACATGATTTAGTGCAGACATGTCAAGTTGATCGGCCAGTTAAAGTGATCATTCTAAACTGAAATTGATGCTCATTGAGTAAAGGCTTGTAAATGAAGCATAATGCATGGCATCAAGGAGTTTTGATAGATTCGATTACTTGAACGCTTTCTCTTATCGAGTTATGTCTCAAATTTTTTCACAATATAGAAAATTGAACTAGATTAATGTGGGCATTGGATTTGTGTCATTCAAAGCTATACATTAAAAGTTATGGACGATTTAGTGCAGACATGACAAAGTCTTCGGCCAATTAAAATGATCATTCTAAACTGATCATTGGTGTTCATTGAGTAAAAGCTTTTAAATGAAAAATAATGCATGGCATCACGCAGGTTGGGATTGAATGCATTACTTTTTCGTATCTATTTATGTCTCAAACTTTGCCAAATTATATAAAATTGAACTAGATTAATGATGGGCATTGGATTCGTGTCATTCAGAGCTATAAATCAAAAGTTATCGACGATTTTGATACATGACAAAGTCATCAGCCAGTTAAAATGATCATTCTAAACTGATCATTGGGCTTATTGAGTAAAAGCTTATAAATTAAATATAATGCATGGCATCACGTAGCTTGGTATTGTCTTATTTATTTTTGTCTCGAACTTTGTCAACATATAGAAAATTGAGCTAGCTGAACAAGGACATTGGATTCGTGTCATTTTGAGCTCTAAATCAAAAGTTACGGACGATTTAGTGTGTACATGTCAAGTTGATCGGCAAGTTAAAGTGATCATTTTAAACTGATCATTGGTACTCATTGAGTAAAGGCTTATAAAAGAAGCATAATTCATGGTATCACGTAGTTTGGGATAGATAGGATTACTTGTTCACATTGTCGTATATAGTTCTGTCTCAAATTTTGTTACAATATAGAAAATTGAACTAGCTAAATGTGGGAATTGGATTCGTGTCATTCTGAGCAACAAATCAAAAGTTATGGACGATTTAGTGCAGATAGGACAAGTTGATCGGCCAGTTAAAATGATCGTTCTAAACTGATCATTGGTGTCATTGAGTAAAAGCTTATAAATGAAAAATAATGCATGGCATCATGCAGTTTCTGATTGATTGGATTACTTGGACGCTTTGTTGTATCTATTTCTGTCTCAAACTTTATCACAATATAGAAAATTGAGCTAGTTTAATGTGGGCACTGGTTTTGTGTCATTCTGAGTTCTAAATCAAAAGTTACGGACGATTTAGTGCGCAAATGTCAAGTTGACCGGTCAGTCAAAGTGATCATTCAAAACTGATCATTGGTGCTCATTAAATAAAATTTTATAAATGAAGCCTAAAGAATGGCATGGCGCAGTTTGTGATGGATTGGATTACTTGGACGCTTTGTCGTATCTATTTCTGTTTCAAACTTTGTCACAATATAGAAAATTGAGGTCGTTTAACGTGGACATTGGATGTAAGAATATGGAGATTAGAGAGGAGAAATGTGAAGAATTGAATCTTGAAACTCAAATAGAAGCATGAGAAAATGAGAAATATCTAAGACTTCTGGAGAAGAATCTCCTAAGAGTTAACTTATACACTGAGTCTTTACAGCCCTTTTATAGAGGATTTACAATGTGAACAAAAAACAATTCAGAATTAAACTTGTGCATGAGCTTGAATAGAGGAGGAGCTTGTTGACTGTAACACCCCCGATCCTTGGTAAAGATCGGTAGGGTGAGCTGGCCGACAGCTGGGCGAGCTGGCCGGTAGCTGGGCGAGCTGGACGGCAGCTGGGCAAGCTGGCCGGTAGCTGGGCGAGCTGGCCGGTAGCTGGGCGAGCTGGTCGGCAGGTGGGAGAGCTGACCGGCAGTTGGGTGAGCTGGCCGGCAGTTGGACGAGCTGGTTGGTAGTTGGGGCCAACTGGCCAGCTAGCATTGGCTCGGGCAGTTGGTGCCGAACCAGTGCCACGACCAGACACAACGGTTTGACTAGAAACGTTGATTGGTCAAGAAAAAGCCATGACTGTTCGTGAAAAACCGACCACGGGCCCTATAAATAGAAGGCTTGGGGTCGATACAAGGGCACGCTGGGAGAAGAGAAATCCTAGAATATTTTCTAAGGCAATATTCGATAAGGATTAGATCGAGTAAGGTAGAGATCTTGAACCTTGGATCAGGAAACCAACACTGACGGTACGCGATTAAGGGCTAGACGTGGTAAGGTGAGTAATCCACTTTCCTTTTATGCATGGATTCCTCTTCGCTGGTGGTTCGACGAGTAAGGGAATCCAAGGCAGGATTGGTGGATAAACTTGGCCGAGTGATCGGGATTGGGTGAAACCTTTCCGGACATATAATCGGCTTGGACTGCCCATAAACTGGATTGAGTCTTTCAGGGCAGAGTATCGACTGGCCAAAGCGTTCGGGTGATTCCTACCATGGTCGGTTGGTCGATCAGATCTGCCCAAGTCCAAACCGAGTCTGTCTTGGTCAAATTCTAAGTTAAACTTAGAGAATTAACGGGTTTTGCATGAGTTGCATTCATTCATGCATTTTTCTTAAGCCTTATCGAGTAATATTGGCTAAGTCCAGGATAATTAAGCGGCTTTGGCCTTTTTCTGGAAAAGATGGTGATCGTGGTAAGGATTTGGCTTGAGCGCAAGGCTGGTGGCCCGAGTATATGGGTGGTGTATTGATCCGGGTAGTTAGGATTGTTGAATATGTAAGCCTTCAGGCAAACTATCATGTTGTAACGAATCCTACTCATATACTTCAATAAAATTCCGGATCTTTTATATTATGACTCTATAAATGACTCTAAAAACTCACTAATCTCAGGATAACTCGAAATTGGACTTAAACTAGATAAAAGACCCTAAAATATGGACCTTAGACTCGGAATTCCTTGGTGAATCCGAAAGTGAACAACTTTTTCGGACTGATAATCTGGGAAGGGTGTTTCAAGTTGGTATCAGAGCATGCTTGGTCCTAGGAAGGGTTAGATTTGGGTTAAGTAGACACCACTCATCGGGTACCAGGTCTTGCGCATATTAAACGTTGAGACTAACTAAACGGTTTTGCAGATGGGCAAGAGTGGCAAGACTGGGAAAAGCAAGAAGGATAAGGAAAGAGGTGGTGAACCAAGCCAAAACATTGGAGCCTTGCCGAATCCGAATGTATTTGAGCCTTCTACGGCGCATGTTGCGGCAACTGAGCAGAACCATCTGGAGGGTGAGGATGAGGAGTCTACTGCTCATCGCACACATGCGGGTGAAGATGGACAACGCGACCAGGAAGCCGCAGATGTAAATCATAATGCGGTTCCGAGCCCACAAGAAATGTTGAACACAATGAGAACCGTGATAAGTCAGTTGGCTATACTGACTTAGGTGGTTAAGCCCAAGGCACCGGTTCCTGAGGTGCCACACATGGGCGAAGAACCGGTTCCTATGGAGAACCAGGATGTGGTCATCCTAGATGACGCACCTAAGTCCGCTAGAAAGAAGGTGGGGTATTTGAGCATCCTAGAACACATGATATACCTGAAAACAGGTAGTTTCGCTCGGGGCTCTGACCCAATTAAGGCTGACGAGTGGAAGAATCGTTTGGTGAGGAACTTTCAGTCAACAAGGTGTCCCGGTGACTACCGCAAAGATATCGCAGTCCACTTCCTGGAAGGGGATGCGCATAACTGGTGGGTTGCCGTGGATAAACGGTTGGGTGAAAGGATTCGAACTTTCGAGGAGTTTGAAGGAGAATTCAATAAGAAATTCTTTCCACCAGAGGCGTGGGACCGATTGGAGTGCTCATACCTGGAATTGGTTCAAGGGAACCGAACTGTCCGGGGATATGAAGAAGAATTTAACCCCTTAAGGCGTTATGCGGGAAGAGAACTTGAAGATGAACTCGGGCAAGTGCGCCGGTTCATGCGTGGACTAAGGGTCGAAATCCGTAACCACTGCTTGGCGCAGAAGTTCGGATCAGTCACTGAATTGGTGGAAAGGGCTGCCTTGATCGAGGAAGGGATCGAGGAGGAGAACCGGTTGAAAGAATCCAAATTCCCGAACCGGTATGGCCAGTCAAGTGGTGGTGATCGGAAAAGAAAGTGGGATAAGGTTGATGACTCCAGCAACCCCTAGGAAAAGCTAGGGAATGCAAGACGTGTGGTAGGAGGCACGGTGGGGAATGCTGGAAGGCGATGGGAGCATGTGCACGTTGCGGTAACAAGGAACATGCTACCCGCAACTCCCAAAGATGGATTATGGACAGCAAGGACTGCCGAGTGATGACTCGAGGACTTGCTTCAACTGTGGTAAGTCAGGCCACATCAGGAAGGATTGCCCCAAAGGGACAGCCGAAAGACAACTCAAACGAAAAGACTACCATGGGGTAATCGAGCCAACGGCTAAAAGGCAGGCCGTAACACCGCGGGTTTATGCGCTATCACGGGACATGGGCGATACGGGCAGGTACAGCTCGATCACTGGTATGTACATAATCCTAACTGTTAAATAAAAATTGAGCATTGCATGGCATGCATAAACAGTAGGGTACTTAGCATTCAGGATGAATCTGTAGGGACCTTGGTTGTGGGCGGTGTTGAAACACACGTCCTGTTTGATTCCGGGGCTTCACATTGCTTTGTAAGCCCGGAATGGTTTAAAAAGAGTGGGATTCAAGGAGAACCCATCTCTGGAATGAGTAAAGTACACGTGGCTGGAGGGAAAATAATGAATTCTCTGGGAATTGTGCGGAACATCCCGGTTATGATTGGGAATGTCAGTTTGCCGGCCGACTTGGTAGTCGTCCAACTCAAGGATTACGAGGTAATCTTGGGTATGGACTGGCTGGGAATGAACAAGGCGACCCAAGAGTGTCATAGGGGCCGAGTTCGGTTTGAGAAAGAGGGAGGGAGATTGGAATTCCAAGGGATCCAACACACCTTGGGAAGTTTGGTAATCTCAGCAATCCAGGCAGAACGGATGCTAGACAAGGGGTGCGAGGCCTATGTAGCCACAATAAGCACCGAGGGAAATAAGAAGAGTTGGGAGTTAAAGGATATCCCAGTGGTCAATGAATTCGTGGATGTGTTCCAGACCTTGTCCGGGTTACCGCCTGATAGGTCGGATCCATTCACGATTGAATTGGAACCATGGATTGCCCCAATCTCGAAAGCGCCATATCGTATGGCTCCAGCCGAGATGACTGAGTTAAAGAAACAGTTGGAAGAACTGTTGGATAAAGGACTCATCAGGCCGAGTGAATCACCTTGGTGTGCACTGGTGCTGTTTGTGAAAAAGAAGGATGGAAGCTTTAGGCTTTGCATCGATTATCGGGGATTGAATCGGGTTATGGTAAAGAACAAGTACCCATTACCCCGAATTGATGAGTTGTTGGATCAACTCAGAGGTGCGACCTGGTTCTCAAAGATCGATTTGGCCCAAGGATATCACCAAATTCCGATTGAGCATCGGATATTCGGAAGACAGCTTTCCGGACAAGATATGGACACTAGGAGTTTGTAGTGATGCCATTCGGTTTAACCAATGCACCGGCAGCCTTTATGAAGATGATGAATAGGGTATTTCGGGATTGTTTAGATGAGTTTGTTATCATTTTCATTGATGACATCCTCGTCTATTCAAGGGGCCATGAAATGCACCAAAATCATCTAAGGGTGGTGATGGAACGGTTAAGGGAGCACAAGCTTTACGCCGAGCTAAGCAAGTGTAGCTTTTGGCAGAGAAGTATTGGGTTCTTGGGACACATTGTGTCGGACCAAGGGGTGTCAGTAGACCCGGAGAAAGTTAAGGCTATCAAGGATTGGCCGAGGCCTCGGAATGCAACTGAGATTAGGAGCTTCCTAGGTTTGGCCGGATACTATAAACGGTTTGTCAATGGTTTTGCGAAAATGGCTTTCCCCATGACTTGTCTAACCGGGAACGATGTTAAGTACGAGTGGACAGACGAGTGCGAGGAATGTTTCTAACGGTTGAAGGAGATGCTGACGACTGCACCAGTCTTTGCACTACCTGAACCGGATGAGCCTTATGCGGTATACACAGACGCATCCAGAACTGGGCTGGGTGCTGTTCTGATGCAAAAGGGTAGGGTGATTGCCTATTCATCAAGACAATTTCGGAAACATGAAGGATACTATCCCACTCATGTCTTAGAAATGGCGGCAGTAATCTTCGCATTGAATATTTGGCGGTCATACTTGTATGGAGCCAAAGTGCAAGTTTTTACCGACCATAAGAGTCGGAAGTACATTTCCACTCAACTCGAATTGAACCTTAGGCAAAGAAGGTGGATGGAATTCGTGGCTGATTATGACCTAGATATTGCCTACCACCCGGGAAAGGCAAATCTTGTGGCGGATGCCTTGAGTAGGAGGCGTTCGGATGTTCATGCGGGAAAGGATGTGGAAACCCTTGTCGGACTGGTTAAGATGATGCATTTGAATGCAATATCAAGTGAACCAGAACCGTTAGGTATAGACGCAGCAAATCGGGCAGATCGATTGAGTAAGATCCGAATAGCCCAAGAAAAAGATGAACTGCTGAACCAAACGGTCCAGAACAATCAGTCCGAGTATGGGAAATCGAACAACGGGACAATTGTGATAAGAGGACGAGTGTGCGTCCCTAATGTACCGGAATTAAGGGAAGAAATCCTAAGGGAAGCACATCAGTCCAGATTCACAATTCACCCGGGTGCGAGTAAGATGTACCGAGACTTGAAGCGGTACTACCATTGGGCAGGACTGAAGAGAAATGTGGCTGAATGGGTGATGTAAGATTGAATATCAATCTCACAAGCGGTACGGCCGTGACTCGCAAGACCGAGAATCTATCTTGGCTTAAGCGGGCAAGGGAACTAAAAGGAGGGGGTTTTGATCGAATCACATGATCAAAGGTGAACCAAGGGAGTTTGAATCTCTCAAACTAACCTGGCCGTGGCTTCAATAGAAAGGAAGTGAATCACACACTTAGTTTCTAAAGAATAAGAACAAGTTCAAAGACAAGGCTTTGAAGAAAATACTTTGTATTCAACTTTTATTTCAATGGTGGTCTATCTTTACAATGAGGTCGTGCTGAGCTTATATAGTGCTCCTAGCAATGGTCCTAAACCTAAAAAGGAGAAAAGGAAATCATACATTTAAAATATATGGCTGTTGGCCATTAATGTCTAGTTTGGCCAACAAGGAAAGTGTATATGCTTGTATCTTGAGAGCTTTGGGGCGAATGTAATGTGTCTAGGTACATCCTGGATGCTTTGGAAAGTCTTCAATACGTGCCCAAGTTGCAAGGAATAGAGATATTGCAATCTGAACACATTAAGTGCACTTCGGTCCATATATGGCAAGTCTTGGAGGAAAGGGATTCGCCTGATCCTCTGGTGGCTGGTGCATGGTAGGTTTATTTTGGGCTTCCTTAGGGCCTTAATAATATCTCTTGGACGCCATATTTTGGTTTGCAAGTGATTAAACCAGTTGGCCATCTCACTTGCCATAAACAGCTCCAATCGGTTCATTTGAAGGCACGGATGGACCTGCCTGGTCCAAGGCGTGTTTGAGCTTCTAGAAGTGCTTAAGGGAACTCCTAGAAGTACCAAAAAGTCTCCTGGTCGCCAAAGAAACGTTTGGAGACTTTCATATAAGGAAAGTTCCAAATATGGTAAGTTTCGAAAACTCCAATTTGATGTATGATGCATGACTTGATCTGGCCTTGTTTTGGGTGAGCTGCATGTCGCCGCGTGTCCTCTGTGAGTCAGGATTATAGGCCAGGTTTGGTCTTGGCTGGCCACTTCTTGGTTAAGCTTGGATTCATGAAGATACTCCCATGTATCCTTTTGCGTGTATTTGGCCACCTTTGTGTTCCTTGGGCCAGCCAGTCCGGGAAGTTGGCCGGGGGTTGGGCTGATGACCTCATCATACCCTCCTTCTTCGAAATGTTTTGTCCTCAAAATATTTTGGCCTGCACATAGAGAAGGCAAGTTAATACCTTGATTTACTTGTGGGTTTATGGCATTACCTTGGTTTATGGCTCTTATATGGTTCGGATGTGGCAATGGTGCATCTGGTGGTTGCTCCCTGATAAGAAAGGAAGAATTTACTCTTTTCCATTGCAGCTGGTTGCTTTGTTTTGCCTCCAAGGTGTTGGGTTCTCCATGGTCTCCTCTTGATTCCGAACATCGGTTTAATGTAGGAGGTGGGTCTTCTTGATCTTTGTTGAATCCTTGCTTTATTACACCTGTTTCAACAACTTTGGCAAAGACAAGTGCATTATGCTAGTACTGGAAATTTCAAATTGAAGCTCCTTTATTGCCTTAACACTTTTAGGCTTAACATTTTCGCGTTCTACTTGTAAGCTTGTTATTAGTTGTCTAGTTGGGCATGTCTTAGCAAAGTGTCCTCTTTCTTGACATCTATAGCATATAATTTCATCTGTTTTCACATTTTTAGAGGACTTACCTGGCGTTTCCTTGATGTGTATTCCAAGCAATGGCTTTGATGGTTTCATGTGTGCTATGGCTTGAGGCTTTTGAACTTGCTGGTAAATTTTTGATTTGACCATTGGCTTAGCTACCTTTTGTCCTTCTAAGGTGTTTGAAAACACGTTGTTATGCTCAGAGCAGTAGTCAAGCTTGGGCTTATGAAAGGGCTGCATGTTTGGTGTAGACATCCCACTCCTCGATGTTGTTGGGTGCATAGGTTGTGTGGTGATGTTTCTGCGTGTTTGGTACTTCTTCACAAACTCCCTATACATTCGTGCCTTAAGGTCTCCCCAATCAAGGACTGGTTTGTTGTAGAAAGTTCGTGCATTTTCTTTCAACCACCAATTATAGGCATCTCCAACGAGCATATCAATGGCATATGAGAGCTTCTCTTCTTTGGGGATGTTGTTTGAGCGCAGCCATTGTTTTATGTTGGTTTCCCATTGGAGGTATTCATCTGGGTCCTTGTTA
Source organism: Pugionium dolabratum (assembly GCA_018901945.1). Classification (NCBI taxonomy): domain Eukaryota; kingdom Viridiplantae; phylum Streptophyta; class Magnoliopsida; order Brassicales; family Brassicaceae; genus Pugionium; species Pugionium dolabratum. The sequence goes on from JAEVFF010000497.1 coordinate 204,311, forward strand.
TACCCTGAAAAGGTTAGAGATTTGGAATTGTAAATATATACCTTACTAGTCCGATTCCTTGATCTAGTTGGAGTGTTGTATTTTGGCACTCGGCTTGACACAGCGAAGTGGCAAGGTGTGATTGTCTTTAGCCAGCTTCTATCAGTGGAATAGTAGTCTGGTGGCTCTGGTTCGAGTTCTTCAACTCCTGTTTCATTGTCAAAATCATATTTTGAATAGTCTTCATGCCATGTCTCATATCCATAGGAATCATCTACATCGGACAAGTCTTGGTGCCATTCATCACAATAAATTTTTTCAACGAATTGGTAAGGACTTTCTTCCTCATAATACTCCATATTTTAAATTTTTACCTTGCACAAGAAAAAAGATAGATTTAAGTCGAAATACACAAATAAGGAAACTAAACTTGAGTGAATATTTGGTATTAACACACAAGTAGTACCAAAAGAAAATCAACACAAGAAAATATTTTTATGGTTTTTGTTTTTGGTTACTTTTGGCAACTAACTTAAAAACAAATTTAAAGACAATATTTTTTTTGTTTTGGTATTAAATTATGACGAAAAATAATAAGAATATTATATAAATCTTTTCTTCTTTTTTTTTAAAAAAAAACTTAACTAGCAACTAAATTGGAAAACAAACAAAATGAAGTGATGTTTATATTTTTGGGTTTTTTTCTCTTAATTGGACGAAATTAAGCAAACATGAAATGCAAATTTTTTATTTGGTTTTAGATTTAAATGAGAGGAGACAAAAAGAATCAACAAGAATCAACAAGAAACAATGTAAATGAAGAAATACGAACAAATATTTGTTTTTTTTGTTTTAAATAAGATGTAAATAACAAAATGCAAAATAAAATCATAAATGATAAAAGATAAAGGTTGGATGAACACAACCTGGGATAGGAGCTTTTAGCTCTGATACCAAATGATGTAAGATTGAATATCAATCTCACAAGCGGTACGGCCGTGACTCGCAAGACCGAGAATCTCTCTTGGCTTAAGCGGGCAAGGGAACTAAAAGGAGGGGGTTTTTGATCGAATCACACGATCAAAGGTGAACCAAGGGAGTTTGAATCTCTCAAACTAACCTGGCCGTGGCTTCAATAGAAAGGAAGTGAATCACACACTTAGTTTCTAAAGAATAAGAACAAGTTCAAAGACAAGGCTTTGAAGAAAATACTTTGTATTCAACTTTTATTTCAATGGTGGTCTATCTTTACAATGAGGTCGTGCTGAGCTTATATAGTGCTCCTAGCAATGGTCCTAAACCTAAAAAGGAGAAAAGGAAATCATACATTTAAAATATATGGCTGTTGGCCATTAATGTCTAGTTTGGCCAACAAGGAAAGTGTATATGCTTGTATCTTGAGAGCTTTGGGGCGAATGTAATGTGTCTAGGTACATCTTGGATGCTTTGGAAAGTCTTCAATACGTGCCCAAGTTGCAAGGAATAGAGATATTGCAATCTGAACACATTAAGTGCACTTCGGTCCATATATGGCAAGTCTTGGAGGAAAGGGATTCGCCTGATCCTCTGGTGGCTGGTGCATGGTAGGTTTATTTTGGGCTTCCTTAGGGCCTTAATAATATCTCTTGGACGCCATGTTTTGGTTTGCAAGTGATTAAACCAGTTGGCCATCTCACTTGCCATAAACGGCTCCAATCGGTTCATTTGAAGGCACGGATGGACCTGCCTGGTCCAAGGCGTGTTTGAGCTTCTAGAAGTGCTTAATGGAACTCCTAGAAGTACCAAAAAGTCTCCTGGTCGCCAAAGAAACGTTTGGAGACTTTCATATAAGGAAAGTTCCAAATATGGTAAGTTTCAAAAACTCCAATTTGATGTATGATGCATGACTTGATCTGGCCTTGTTTTGGGTGAGCTGCATGTCGCCGCGTGTCCTCTGTGAGTCAGGATTATAGGCCAGGTTTGGTCTTGGCTGGCCACTTCTTGGTTAAGCTTGGATTCATGAAGATACACCCATGTATCCTTTTGCGTGTATTTGGCCACCTTTGTGTTCCTTGGGCCAGCCAGTCCGGGAAGTGGGCTGGGGGTTGGGCTGATGACCTCATCAATGGGTGGCTAAGTGTCCGACTTGCCAACTGGTCAAAGCAGAACACCAAGTCCCGAGTGGACTGTTGCAAAACTTACCCATTCTGGAATGGAAGTGGGACCATATCACAATGGATTTTGTGAGTGGGTTACCAAGGACCAAGGCACGGCATGATGCTATCTGGGTTGTCGTGGATAGGCTGACCAAGTCGGCACACTTCCTGGCTATTCAGAAAATGGATGGGGCTGAAAGAATTGCAGCACGTTATGTGGAAGAGATAGTCCGAATGCATGGAGTCTCGGTAAGCATTGTCTCTGATCGGGATCCACGATTTATGGCCCATTTTTGGAAGGCATTCCAAAAGGCCTTAGGAACAAGGGTGAACATGAGCACGGCTTACCACCCCCAAACAGATGGGCAATCCGAACGAACCATCCAGACACTCGAGGACATGTTGCGTGCATGTGTTTTGGATTGGGGCGGATCATGGGAAAAATATTTGCCCTTGGCCGAGTTTTCATACAACAATAGCTTCCAGACGAGCATCGGAATGTCTCCTTACGAAGCATTGTATGGGCGGCCTTGTCGGACCCATTGTGTTGGACCGAAGTGGGGGAGCATAGGACCCTTGGACCAGATATTGCGGATGAAACCACCAAAAAGATCAAATTCTTAAGGATCAAAATGAAGGAAGCACAAGACAGACAGAAAAGTTATGCGGACAAACGAAGAAGGAATGTGGAGTTCGAGGTGGGTGATTGGGTATATTTGAAAACAATCACATTTAAAGGAAGGAATCGAACTTCGAAGAGTGGGAAGTTGAATCCAAGGTACTTAGGCCCGTTTAAAATCACAGAAAGAGTTGGATTAGTGGCATACAAACTGGACTTGCCACCCGAGATGGACATGTTCCATAATGTCTTCCATGTGTCGCAACTGAGGAAGTGCCTATCGGACCAAGACAAAGTCATTTCTGCACCACTTACTGAACTAAGGGAAAATCTAACCTTAGAAGCTATTCCAGTTCGGATCATGGACCGAATGGAAAGAGTTACCAGAAGAAAAGTAGTTCGGATGGTCAAGGTAGTATGGAAGTGCAATGGGACCGAAGAAATCACATGGGAAACCGAAGACAAAATGAAGGCTGAATTTCCTAAGTGGTTCGAGGAGTGGGAAACCAATCAGGTACTTGGCCTGGATTCGGGGACAAATCCACTTCAAGTGGGGGAGACTTGTAACACCCCCGATCCTCGGTAAAGATGGGTAGGGCGAGCTGGCCGACAGCTGGGCGAGCTGGCCGGTAGCTGGGCGAGCTGGACGGCAGCTGGGCAAGCTGGCCGGTAGTTGGGCGAGCTGGCCGGTAGCTGGGCGAGCTGGTCGGCAGCTGGGAGACCTGACCGGCAGTTGGATGAGCTGGCCGGCAGTTGGACTAGCTGGTTGGTAGTCGGGGCCAACTGGCCAGAAAGCATTGGCTCGGCCAGTTGGTGCCGAACCAGTTCCACGACCAGGCACAACGGTTCGACTAGAAACGTTGATTGGTCGAGCAAAAGCCATGACTGTTCATGAAAAACCGACCACGGGCCCTATAAATAGAAGGCTTGGGGTCGATACAAGGGCACGCTGGGAGAAGAGAAATCCTAGAATATTTTCTAAGGCAATATTAGATAAGGGTTAGATCGATTAAGGTAGAGATTGTGAACCTTGGATCAGGAAACCAACACTGACGGTACGCGATTAAGGGCTAGATGTGGTAAGGTGAGTAATCCACTTCCCTTTTATGCATGGATTCCTCTTCGCTGGTGGTTCGACGAGTAAGGGAATCCAAGGCAGGATTGGTGGATAAACTTGGCCAAGTGATCGGGATTGGGTGAAACCTTTCCGGACAGATAATCGGCTTGGACTGCCCATAGACTGGATCGAGTCTTTCAGGGCAAGTATCGACTGGCCAAAGGGTTCGGGGTGATTCCTACCATGGCCGGTTTGTCGATCAGATCTGCCCAAGTCCGAACCGAGTCTGTCTTGGTCGAATTCTAAGTTAAACTTAGAGAATTAACGGGTTTTGCATGAGTTGCATTCATTCATGCATTTTTCTTAAGCCTTATCGAGTAATATTGGCTAAGTCCAGGATAATTAAGCGCCTTTGGCCTTTTTCAGGAAAATATGGTGATCGTGGTAAGGATTTGGCTTGAGCGCAAGGCTGGTGGCCCAAGTATATGGGTGGTGTATTGATCCGGGTAGTTAGGATTGTTGAATATGTAAGCCTTCGGGCAAACTATCATGTTGTAACGAATCCTACTCATATACTTCAATAAAATTCCGGATCTTTTATATCATGACTCTATAAATGACTCTACAAAACTCATGAATCTCAGAATAACTCAAAAATGGACTTAAACTAGATAAAAGACCCTAAAATATGGACCTGAATCCGAAAGTGAACAACCTCTTCGGACTGATAATCCGAGAAGGGTGTTTCATTGACAACCAATGGGAAGAGATGGGATGAGCTGCAAACAGACTTATGACCGTTTGGTGTGGTTACCAAAGCTGTGTGCAGCAGCCATGACTGTTTGGTGTGGTTACCAAGGCTGTGTGCAGCATGGACATGTCCTTGTCACTGTGATTCTTCTTCCAAGGCAGCTATATCACCATATTAACCATTTTAAATAATAATTTCCCTCCTTTTTTTTTCCTTTTCCCTTGTTATTCAAGCTGAATTTTCTTTTCCCTCCATGAATTAAATTGCTCACACTTGCCTTGTAGGTCAAGATAGATCTTATTTGATTTTCCCATGTCAATACTCCCCCTCAAGCTAAAGACTTTGAATCACCCTGAAGTCTTAAGCTTGGGAACCCAAGCCAACACCTCATTAAAAACCTTAGTAAGGAAAACCACTTAGGACAAAACCTTAATAAGGGAAAAAAGTGTGTTGCTCTTGGATTAGGGGACCTTTGATCATGTATGTGATAAATCAAGAAGCCCAAGTTTGCAAAAGATGTTCTTGCAAACTTTGAGACTTGCTGCCTTTGTGAAGATGTCAGCTAGTTGGTCTTCACTCCTTCTATAACATGGCAGAATAGTTCCATCTTGAACTTTCTCCCTAACCTTATGGCAATCGATCTCTATGTGCTTGGTCCTCTCGTGAAACACTGCGTTTGAAGCTATGCGAATGGCTGCCTGATTATCACAATGGAAGGTAATTGGCCCTGGTTGTTCAATACCAAAGTCGTTCAAGCGCTTTGATCCAAGTTACTTCACTTGTCAGCTTCCTCATAGCCCTATATTCTGCTTCAGCAGTAGAACATGATACCTCCTTCTGCTTCTTAGTCTTCCAAGTGACTAATTTCCCACCAATGAAGGTGCAGTACCCAGTGGTTGATTTCCTATCCACGCTATCACCAGCCCAATCCGCATCACAATACCCGACAATGTTAGTGTTCCCCAAGCTTTCCCGTTTTTGTCAACAAATCAAGAGCATACTTTCTTTGGGATAGAAAGAGCCCTTCCTGAGACCGACACACTTCAATACCCAAGAAGTACTTCAACTCTCCAAGATTTTTGATGTCAAATGATCTATTTTAGAACACCTTTGTGGACCGAATTCCTTCCTTATCATCTCCTGCGATGATAAGGTCATCCACATAAACCAAGACTGCCACAATTCCTTTGGGGTTTTGACGAGTGAACAAAGTATGATCTGAATGTGATTTTCTGAACCCATTGTCAGTAAGTGTGGACCTTAATTTGTGATACCAGGCGCTTGGTGACTGCTTCAACCGATATATTGCCTTCCTATGTTTTAGAACCTGTCCCTCTTTGAAAAGATCTTCAAGGCCTGGTGGTGGAGTCATATACACTTCCTCTACAAGTTCTCCTTGGAGGAATGCGTTCTTGACATCCATTTGCCATAAGTCCCAAGTCAGATTCGTAGCTAGTGAAAGAACAACCCTTACACTTGGTAGCTTAGCCACCGGCGCAAATGTATCAGTATAGTCCTTTCCATATGTCTGAGTAAAACCTCTTGCAACTAGACGTGCCTTGTACCTTTCTATGTCCCCATTGCTCTTATAGTTGATGGTGAACACCAACTTCGAAATTACAGCCTTCTTGCCTTTGGGAAGTTCTTGTATATCCCATGTATGATTCCTTTCCATAACTCCCTTCTCATCTCTTACTGCATCTAACCATTCTTTCTTGCTCTTAACTTTTTCATAAGTCCTTGGAATCTGACTCTGTTCAATCTTTCCAAGGAATGCTTGATGACTAGATGGCAAGAGGTCAAGGGAACAAACAGCTTGTATGGGATGAGCCACGGCCTGGTTGTTGTAGAAGACCCTAGTGTTTACGCAATTGGATGGGTCTTTACTATGTCTAGTACTCCTCCTTAGTTGCTGAACAGGTGGTGTAGCCTCCTCTTCAACCATTTCCTCTTCCATTTGGTGAATAGGTTTCTCTATAGCCACTTCCAAGTCGTCTTGTTCTTGGTTTTGGGCCATAGATTTTTTTGGATTGGAGTTGGTTCTTGAGTTACCGCCCCTTGTTCATTCTCTTGGGTATCTTGTGAACTATTTGGAGTTCTTGCTTCTTCTTGTCTTGAATCCCATGTCACATCATTTCCCAAATTATTCAAGAGAAACCTCAAACTCGTAGCCCAATCAGATGGTGACCTTGAGAGATCCTTCAATCCTTCCCAATCTTTCTGATCTTCAAGTATGGATGGGTCCAATGTATTTTGGATGAATCCAAGGACTGATTGGTCTTCTTGGAACCACCTAGCTTCTTCTTTTCTTGTTGCCTCATCTTTCTTCTCCTTTGGATCATCTAGTTGGAGTATTATCCTCCAAGATGTGATTCCAAAGTCCTTTGCCACAAATAGTTGTCTTGATGGTTCTTGACAATAATGTGTAGTTCAAGCCTTTGAGAACTACTGGTATCACCATAGGTTTCAGGCTGGAACCAATTTGAACTGTATCCTCCATTGTTAGGCTTTGAAGAGCTCAAAGGCGGCAGCTTTTATGGTTGAATAAAAGCGAGAGTTTTTAGTTTAAAGGCTGAGAGATTTTTGACAGAGTTTTAAATTAAAAACTGAAAGATTTGAGTAGAAAAGATAAGAGAATGATCTTATGCTCTGATACCATGTAAGAATATTGATATTAGAGAGGAGAAATGTGAAGAATTGAATCTGGAAACTCAAAGAGAAGCATGAGAAAATGAGAAATGTCCAAGACTTCTGAAGAAAAATCTCCTAAGAGTTAGCTTATACATTGAGTCCTTACAGCCCTTTTATAGAGGATTTACAATGTGAACACAAAACAACTCAAAATTAAACTTGTGGATGAGCTTGAATAGAGGAGGAGCTTGTTGACAACCAATGGGAAGAGAGGGGAGGAGCTGCAAATAGACTTATGACCATTTGGTGTGGTTACCAAGGCTGTGTGCAGCAGTCATGACTGTTTGGTGTGGTTACCAAGGCTGTGTGCAGCATGGAAATGTGATTCTTCTCCCAAGGCAGATATATAACCATATTAACCATTTTAAATAATAACTTCCCTCCTTTTCTCCTTTTCCCTTGTTATTCAAACTGAATTTTCTTTTTTTGTGTCATTCCGATCTTTAAATCAAAAGTTACAGACGATTTAATGCGGACATGTCAAGTTATCGGCCTGTGAAAGTGATCCTTCTAAACTAATCATTGGTGCTCATTAAATAAATTCTTATAAATGAACCATAATGCATGGCATCAAGCAGTTTGGATAGATTGGATTACTTGGACGCTTTGTCCTCTCTATTTTTGTATCAAATTATGTCAAAATATAGAAATTGAGCAAGTTTAAGGTGGGCATTGGATTCGTATCATTCTAAGCTCTAAATCAAGAGTTATAGAAGATTTAGTGTGTACATGTTAAGTTGATCGGGCAATTAAAGTGATCATTCTAAACTGAATATTAGTGCTCATTGAGTAAAGGCTTATAAATGAAGGATAATGCATGGCATAACACAGTTTTTTTGGATAGATTTGTCGTCTCTATTTCTCCCTCAAATTTAGTCAAAATACAGAAATTATGTTATCTTAACGTGCGCTTTGGATTCGTTTCATTCTGAGCTCTAAATCAAAAGTTACAGATGATTTAGTGCGGACATGTCAAGTTGATAGGCCAGTTAAAGTGATCATTCTAAACTGATCTTTGGTGCCCATTCAGTGAAGGCTTATAAATGAAGCATACTGCAGGGCATCACACAGTTTTGGATAGATTGAATTACTTGGAGTCTTTGTCATCTTTATTTCTGTCTCAAATTTTTTCAAAATATAGAAAATTGAACTAGCTTATCAGGGGAAATGGATTCATATGTTTCTGAGCTCTAAATCATAAGTTTCGGACGATTTAGTCCATATCAAGTTGATAGACCAGTTAAAGTGACCATTCTAAACGTATCTATCATTGGTGCCCATTGAGTAAAGGCTTATAAATGAAGCATATTGCATGGCATCACACAGTTTTGGATAGACTGGGTTACATGGACGCTTTATCATATCTATTTCTGTCTCAAAGCTTGTCACAATATAGAAAATTGAACTAGCTTAACATGAGTATTTGATTCGTGTCATTCGGAGCTCTAAATCAAAAGTTACAGACGATTTAGTGCGGACATGTCAAGTTGATCGGTCAGTTAAAGTGATCATTCTAACCTGATCATTGATGCTCATTAAGTAAAGGCTTTGAAACGAAGTATAATGCATGGCACCAAGCAGTTTGCATAGATTAGATTACTTGGATTCTCTGTTGTATCTATTTTTGTCTCGAATTTTGAAATTTTTTTTAGCAAATTGAGCTAGCTTAACGTAGGCATTGGATTCGTATCATTATGAGCTCTAAATTAAAAGTTCGGACAATTTGGTGCGGACATGTCAAAATGATCGGCCAATTAAAGTGATCATTCTAAACTGATGTTTGGTGTCCATTGAGTAAAGGCTTATAAATCAAGCATAATGCATGGCATCACACAGTTTTGGATAGATTGGATTACTTGAACGCTTTGTCGTCTCTATTTCTATCTAAAATTTTCTCAAAATATAGAAAATATCGTGGGCACTAGATTCGTGTGTTTATGAGCTCTAAATCAAACGTATCGTATGATTTAGTCCAGACATGCCAAGTTGATTGGCCATTTAAATTACTCATTCTAAACCGATCATTGGTGCTCATTAAGTAAAGGGTTAGAAATGAAGCATAATGCATGGGATCAAGCAGTTTGGACAGATTGGATTAGTTGGATACTTTGTCGTCTTTGTTTTAGTCTCGAATATTATTAAAATAAATCAAATTGAGCTAGCTTAACCTGGGCATTGGATCGTGTCATTCTGAGTTCTAATTCAAAAATTACGGACGATTTAGTACGGACATGTCAAGTTGATCGGCCAGTTAAAATGATCATTCTAAACTGATCTTTTGGTGCCCATTGAGTAAATACTTATAACTATCACATAGTTTTGGATGGATTGGATTACTTGGACGCTTTCTCGTATCTAGTCATGTATCAAATTTTGTAACAATATAGAAAATTGAACTAGATTAGTATGGGCATTGGATTTGTGTCATTATGAGCTATAAATCAAAAGGTATGGATGATTTAGTGCAAAAATGAAAAATTGATCGAGCAGTTAAAATAATCATTATAAACTGATCATTAGTGTTTATTGAGTAAATGCTTAATAATGAAAAATAATGCATGGCATCTCGTAGTTTGGGATGTATTGGATTATTTGTACGCTTTTTCATATCTATTTCTATCTCAAATTTTGTCACAATATATAAAATTGAGCTATCTTAACGTGGGCATTGGATTAGTGTGTTTTTGAGCTCTAAATGCAAATGATTTATTGAGGAAATGTCAAGTTGATCGGCCAGTTAAAGTGATAATTCTAAACTAATCATTGGTGCTCATTAAGTAAAGGCTTATAGATGAAGCATAAAGCATGGCATCATGCATTTTGAGATAGATTGGATTACTTGGACGCGTTGTCGTCTCTATTTCTGTCTCAATTTTTGTCAAAATATAGAAAATTGAGCTAGCATAACGTGGGCATTCGATTCGCGTCATTCTGAGCTGTAAATCAAAATTTACGGACGATTAGTGTGGACATGTCAAGTTGATCAGCCAGTTAAAATGA
>JAEVFF010000498.1:0-10851 GCA_018901945.1 Pugionium dolabratum
AGTAAAGGCTTATAAATGAAGCATAATGCATGGCATCTCACAATTTGGGATATATTGGATTACTTTAAGGCTTTATCTTAGCTATTTCGGTCTTAAATATTGTCACAATATAGAAAATGGAACTAGCTTAATGTGTGCATTGGATTCGTGTTATTATGAGCCCTGAATCAAAAGTTATGGGCGATTTTGTGCGGACATGGCAAGCTGATCAGCTTTTTAAAATGATCATCCTAAACTAATCATTAGTGCTCATTGAGTAAAGGCTCATTAATGATGCATAATGCATGGCATCAAACAGATTGTGATAGATTGGATTACTTGGGGGGGCTTTGTAATAGCTATTTCACTCTTAAACTTTTTAATAATATAGAAAATTAAGCTAGCTTGCAATGAGTGTTGGATTCGTGTCATTCTGAGCTCAGAATCAAAAGTTATAGATGATTTAGTGCAGAAATGTTAAGTTGATCTGCCAATTAAAATAATCATTCTAAATTGATCATTGATGCTCATTGATTAAAGGCTTATTAATGAAGCATAATGCGTGGCATCACACTGTTTGCGATAGATGCAACTACTTGGAGGCTTTGTTGTAGTTATTTCAGTCTTAAATTTTTACTTTTAAATTTTCGCTCTTAAATCTTAGATTGGATTACTTGGGGGCTTTGTAATAGCTATTTCACTCTTAAACTTTTTCATAACACAGAAAATTGAGATAGTTTGACGTGGGCATTGGATTCATGTCATTCTGAGCTTCGAATCCAAAGTTATAGATGATTAGAGCGGACATGTCAAGCTGATCGGGCAGTTAAAATGATCATTTGAAACTGACCATTGGTGCTCATTGAGTAAATGCTTATTAAAGAAGCGTAATACGTGGCATCACGCAGTTTGCGATATATTCGATTACTTGGAGGCTTTTTCATAGCTATTTCAGTTTTAAATTTTGTCACAATATAGAAAATTGGGCTATTTTATCGTGGGCATTGGATTCCCGTCATTCTGAGCTATGAACCAAAAGTTACAGAAGATTTTGTGCGGACATGTCAAGTTCACCGGTAGTTAAAATGATCATTTAAAACTGATCATTGGTGCTCCTTGAGTAAAGGCTTTTAAATGAAGCATAATGCATGGCATCTCGCAATTTGGGATATATTGGATTACTTTGAGGCTTTTTCTTAGCTATTTCGGTCTTAAATTTTGTCACAATATAGAAAATGGAACTAGCTTAATGTGTGCATTGGATTCGTGTCATTATGAGCCCTGAATCAAAAGTTATGGACGATTTTGTGCGGACATGGCAAGCTGATCAGCTTATTAAAATGATCATTCTAAACTGAACATTAGTGCTCATTGAGTAAAGGCTCATTAATGATGCATAATGCATGGCATCAAACAGATTGTGATAGATTGGATTACTTGGGGGGCTTTGTAATAGCTATTTCACTCTTAAACTTTTTAATAATATAGAAAATTGAGCTAGCTTACCATGAGTATTGGATTCGTGTCATTCTGAGCTCAAAATCAAAAGTTATAGATGATTTAGTGCAGAAATGTCAAGTTGATCTGCCAATTAAAATAATCATTCTAAATTGATCATTGATGCTCATTGATTACAGGCTTATTAATGAAGCATAATGCGTGGCATCACACTGTTTGCGATAGATGCAACTACTTGGAGGCTTTGTTGTAGTTATTTCAGTCTTAAATTTTTACTTTTAAATTTTCGCTCTTAAATCTTAGATTGGATTACTTGGGGGCTTTGTAATAGCTATTTCACTCTTAAACTTTTTCATAACATAGAAAATTGAGATAGTTTGACGTGGGCATTGGATTCATGTCATTCTGAGCTTGAATCCAAAGTTATAGATGATTAGAGCGGACATGTCAAGCTGATCGGGCAGTTAAAATGATCATTTGAAACTGACCATTGGTGCTGATTGAGTAAATGCTTATTAAAGAAGCGTAATACGTGGCATCACGCAGTTTGCGATATATTCGATTACATTGAGGCTTTGTCAAAGCTATTTCAGTTTAAAATTTTGTCACAATATAGAAAATTGAGCTAGTTTATCGTGGGCATTGGATTCCCGTCATTCTGAGCTCTGAACCAAAAGTTACAGAAGATTTTGTGCGGACATGTCAAGTTGACCGGTAGTTAAAATGATCATTTAAAACTGATCATTGGTGCTCCTTGAGTAAAGGCTTTTAAATGAAGCATAATGCATGGCATCTCGCAATTTGGGATATATTGGATTACTTTGAGGCTTTATCTTAGCTATTTCGGTCTTAAATTTTGTCACAATATAGAAAATGGAACTAGCTTAATGTGTGCATTGGATTCGTGTCATTATGAGCCCTGAATCAAAAGTTATGGACGATTTTGTGCGGACATGTCAAGCTGATCAGCTTGTTAAAATGATCATTCTAAACTGATCATTAGTGCTCATTGAGTAAAGGCTCATTAATGATGCATAATGCATGGCATCAAACAGATTGTGATAGATTGGATTATTTGGGGGCTTTGTAATAGCTATTTCACTCTTAAACTTTTTTATAATATAGAAAATTGAGCTAGCTTGCCATGAGTATTGGATTCGTGTCATTCTCAGCTCAAAATCAAAAGTTATAGACGATTTAGTGCAGAAATGTCAAGTTGATCTGCCAATTAAAATAATCATTCTAAATTGATCATTGATGCTCATTGATTAAAGGCTTATTAATGAAGCATAATGAGTGGCATCACACTGTTTGCGATAGATGCAACTACTTGGTGGCTTTGTTGTAGCTATTTCAGTCTTAAATTTTTACTCTTAAATTTTCACTCTTAAATTTTCACTCTTAAATTTTCACTCTTAAATTTTCACTCTTAAATCTTAGATTGGATTACTTGGGGGCTTTGTAATAGCTATTTCACTCTTAAACTTTTTCATGACATAGAAAATTGAGATAGTTTGACGTGGGCATTGGATTCGTGTCATTCTGAGCTCTTAATCCAAAGTTATAGATGATTAGAGCGGACATGTCAAGCTGATCGGGCAGTTAAAATGATCATTTGAAACTGACCATTGGTGCTCATTGAGTAAATGCTTATTAAGGAACGCGTATATATTCGATTACTTGGAGGCTTTTTCATAGATATTTCAGTTTTAAATTTTGTCACAATATAGAAATTTTATCGTGGGCATTGGATTCCCGTCATTCTGAGCTATGAATCAAAAGTTGCAGAAGATTTTGTGCGGACATGTCAAGTTGACCGGTAGTTAAAATGATCATTTAAAACTGATCATTGGTGCTCCTTGAGTAAAGGCTTATAAATGAAGCATAATGCATGGCATCTCGCAATTTGAGATATATTGGATTACTTTGAGGCTTTATCTTAGCTATTTCGGTCTTAAATTTTGTAACAATACAGAAAATGGAACTAGCTTAATGTGTGCATTGGATTCGTGTCATTATGAGCCCTGAATCAAAGTTATGAAGGATTTTGTGCGGACATGGCAAGCTAATGAGCTTGTTAAAATGATCATTCTAAACTGACCATTAGTGCTCATTGAGTAAAGGCTCATTAATGATGCATAATGCATGGCATCAAACAGATTGTGATAGATTGGATTACTTGGGGAGCTTTGTATGAGCTATTTCACTCTTAAACTTTTTAATAATATAGAAAATTAAGCTAGCTTGCCATGAGTGGTTGATTCGTGTCATTCTGAGCTCAGAATCAAAAGTTATTGATGATTTAGTACAGAAATGTCAAGTTGATCTGCCAATTAAAATAATTATTCTAAATTGATCATTGATGCTCATTGATTAAAGGCTTATTAATGAAGCATAATGCGTGGCATCACACTGTTTGCGATAGATGCAACTACTTGGAGGCTTTGTTGTAGTTATTTCAGTCTTAAATTTTTACTTTTAAATTTTCACTCTTAAATCTTAGATTGGATTACTTGGGGGCTTTGTGATAGCTATTTCACTCTTAAACTTTTTCATAACATAGAAAATTGAGATAGTTTGACGTGGTCATTCGATTCATGTCATTCTGAGCTTTGAATCCAAAGTTATAGATGATTAGAGCGGACATGTCAAGCTGATCGGGCAGTTAAAACGATCATTTGAAACTGACCATTGGTGCTCATTGAGTAAATGCTTATTAAAGAAGCGTAATACGTGGCATCACGCAGTTTGCGGTATATTCGATTACTTGGAGGCTTTTTCATAGCTATTTCAGTTTTAAATTTTGTCACAATATAGAAAATTGAGCTATTTTATCGTGGGCATTGGATTCCCGTCATTTTGAGCTATGAACCAAAAGTTACAGAAGATTTTGTGCGGACATGTCAAGTTGACCGGTAGTTAAAATGATCATTTAAAACTGATCATTGGTGCTCCTTGAGTAAAGGCTTATAAATGAAGCATAATGCATGGCATCTCCCAATTTGGGATATATTGGATTACTTTGAGGCTTTATCTTTGCTATTTCGGTCTTAAATTTTGTCACAATATAGAAAATGGAACTAGCTTAATGTGTGCATTGAATTCGTGTCATTATGAGCCCTGAATCAAAAGTTATGGACGATTTTGTGCGGACATGGCAAGCTGATCAGCTTGTTAAAATGATCATTCTAAACTGATCATTAGTGCTCATTGAGTAAAGGCTCATTAATGATGCATAATGCATGGCATCAAACAGGTTGTGGTAGATTGGATTACTTGGGGGGCTTTGTAATAACTATTTCACTCTTAAACTTTTTAATAATATAGAAAATTGAGCTAGCTTACCATGAGTATTGGATTCGTGTCATTCTGAGCTCAAAATCAAAAGTTATAGACGATTTAGTGCTGAAATGTCAAGTTGATCTGCCAATTAAAATAATCATTCTAAATTGATCATTGATGCTCATTGATTAAAGGCTTATTAATGAAGCATAATGTGTGGCATCACACTGTTTGTGATAGATGCAACAACTTGGCTGCTTTGTTGTAGCTATTTCAGTCTTAAATTTCACTCTTAAATTTTCACTCTTAAATTTTCACTCTTAAATCTTAGATTGGATTACTTGGGGGCTTTGTAATAGCTATTTCACTCTTAAACTTTTTCATGACATAGAAAATTGAGATAGTTTGACGTGGGCGTTGGATTCGTGTCATTCTGAGCTCTTAATCCAAAGTTATAGATGATTAGAGCGGACATGTCAAGCTGATCGGGCAGTTAAAATGATCATTTGAAACTGACCATTGGTGCTCATTGAGTAAATGCTTATTAAAGAAGCGTAATACGTGGCATCACGCAGTTTGCGATATATTCGATTACATTGAGGCTTTGTCAAAGCTATTTCAGTTTAAAATTTTGTCACAATATAGAAAGTTGAGCTAGTTTATCGTGGGCATTGGATTCCCGTCATTCTGAGCTCTGAACCAAAAGTTACAGAAGATTTTGTGCGGACATGTCAAGTTCACCGGTAGTTAAAATGATCATTTAAAACTGATCATTGGTGCTCCTTGAGTAAAGGCTTTTAAATGAAGCATAATGCATGGCATCTCGCAATTTGGGATATATTGGATTACTTTGAGGCTTTATCTTAGCTATTTCGGTCTTAAATTTTGTCACAATATAGAATATGGAACTAGCTTAATGTGTGCATTGGATTCGTGTCATTATGAGCCCTGAATCAAAAGTTATGGACGATTTTGTGCGGACATGGCAAGCTGATCAGCTTGTTAAAATGATCATTCTAAACTGATCATTAGTGCTCATTGAGTAAAGGCTCATTAATGATGCATAATGCATGACATCAAACAGACTGTGATAGATTGGATTACTTGGGGAGCTTTGTATGAGCTATTTCACTCTTAAACTTTTTAATAATATAGAAAATTAAGCTAGCTTGCCATGAGTGGTTGATTCGTGTCATTCTGAGCTCAGAATCAAAAGTTATTGATGATTTAGTACAGAAATGTCAAGTTGATCTGCCAATTAAAATAATTATTCTAAATTGATCATTGATGCTCATTGATTAAAGGCTTATTAATGAAGCATAATGCGTGGCATCACACTGTTTGCGATAGATGCAACTACTTGGAGGCTTTGTTGTAGTTGTTTCAGTCTTAAATTTTTACTTTTAAATTTTCACTCTTAAATCTTAGATTGGATTACTTGGGGGCTTTGTGATAGCTATTTCACTCTTAAACTTTTTCATAACATAGAAAATTGAGATAGTTTGACGTGGTCATTCGATTCATGTCATTCTGAGCTTTGAATCCAAAGTTATAGATGATTAGAGCGGACATGTCAAGCTGATCGGGCAGTTAAAATGATCATTTGAAACTGACCATTGGTGCTCATTGAGTAAATGCTTATTAAAGAAGCGTAATACGTGGCATCACGCAGTTTGCGGTATATTCGATTACTTGGAGGCTTTTCATAGATATTTCAGTTTTAAATTTTGTCACAATATAGAAAATTGAGCTGTTTTATCGTGGGCATTGGATTCCCGTCATTTTGAGCTATGAACCAAAAGTTACAGAAGATTTTGTGCGGACATGTCAAGTTGACCGGTAGTTAAAATGATCATTTAAAACTGATCATTGGTGCTCCTTGAGTAAAGGCTTATAAATTAAGCATAATGCATGGCATCTTGCAATTTGGGATATATTGGATTACTTTGAGGCTTTATCTTAGCTATTTCGGTCTTAAATTTTGTCACAATATAGAAAATGGAACTAGCTTAATGTGTGCATTGAATTCGTGTCATTATGAGCCCTGAATCAAAAGTTATGGACGATTTTATGCGGACATGGCAAGCTGATCAGCTTGTTAAAATGATCATTCTAAACTGATCATTAGTGCTCATTGAGTAAAGGCCCATTAATGATGCATAATGCATGGCATCAAACAGATTGTGATAGATTGGATTACTTGGGTGGCTTTGTAATAACTATTTCACTCTTAAACTTTTTAATAATATAGAAAATTGAGCTAGCTTACCATGAGTATTGGATTCGTGTCATTCTGAGCTCAAAATCAAAAGTTATAGACGATTTAGTGCAGAAATGTCAAGTTGATCTGCCAATTAAAATAATCATTGATGCTCATTGATTAAAGGCTTATTAATGAAGCATAATGCGTGGCATCACACTGTTTGTGATAGATGCAACTACTTGGCTGCTTTGTTGTAGCTATTTCAGTCTTAAATTTTCACTCTTAAATTTTCACTCTTAAATCTTAGATTGGATTACTTGGGGGCTTTGTAATAGCTATTTCACTCTTAAACTTTTTCATGACATAGAAAATTGAGATAGTTTGACGTGGGCATTGGATCGTGTCATTCTGAGCTCTTAATCCAAAGTTATAGATGATTAGAGCGGACATGTAAAGCTGATCGGGCAGTTAAAATGATAATTTGAAACTGACCATTGGTGCTCATTGAGTAAATACTTATTAAAGAAGCATAATACGTGGCATCACGCAGTTTGTGGTATATTCGATTACTTGGAGGCTTTGTCATAGCTATTCAGTTTTAAATTTTGTCACAATATAGAAAATTGAGCTATTTTATCGTGGGCATTGAATTCCCATCATTCTGAGCTATGAACCAAAAGTTACAGAAGATTTTGTGCGGACATGTCAAGTTGACCGGTAGTTAAAATGATCATTTAAAACTGATCATTGGTGCTCCTTGAGTAAAGGCTTATAAATGAAGCATAATGCATGGCATCTCGCAATTTGGGATATATTGGATTACTTTGAAGCTTTATCTTAGCTATTTCGGTCTTAAATTTTCTCACAATATAGAAAATGGAACTAGCTTAATGTGTGCATTGGATTCGTGTCATTATGAGCCCTGAATCAAAAGTTATGGACGATTTTGTGCGGATATGTCAAGCTGATCAGCTTGTTAAAATGATCATTCTAAACTGATCATTAGTGCTCATTGAGTAAAGACTCATTAATGATGCATAATGCATGGCATCAAACAGATTGTGATAGATTGGATTACTTGGGGGCTTTGTAATAGCTATTTCACTCTTAAACTTTTTAATAATATAGAAAATTGAGCTAGCTTACCATGAGTATTGGATTCGTGTCATTCTGAGCTCAAAATCAAAAGTTATAGACGATTTAGTGCAGAAATGTCAAGTTGATCTGCCAATTAAAATAATCATTCTAAATTGATCATTGATGCTCATTGATTAAAGGCTTATTAATGAAGCATAATGCGTGGCATCACACTATTTGTGATAGATGCAACTACTTGGCCGCTTTGTTGTAGCTATTTCAGTCTTAAATTTTCACTCTTAAATTTTAAATCTTAAATTTTCACTCTTAAATCTTAGATTGGATTACTTGGGGCTTTGTAATAGCTATTTCACTCTTAAACTTTTTCATGACATAGAAAATTGAGATAGTTTGACGTGGGCATTGGATTCGTGTCATTCTGAGCTCTGAATCAAAAGTTATAAATGATTAGAGCGGACATGTCAAGCTGATTGGGCAGTTAAAATGATCATTTGAAACTGACCATTGGTGCTCATTGAGTAAATGCTTATTAAAGAAGCGTAATACGTTGCATCACGCAGTTTGCGGTATATTCGATTACTTGGAGGCTTTGTCATAGCTATTTCAGTTTTAAATTTTGTCACAATATAGAAAATTGAGCTAGTTTATCGTGGCATTGGATTCCCGTCATTCTGAGCTCTGAACCAAAAGTTACAGAAGATTTTGTGCGGACATGTCAAGTTGACCGGTAGTTAAAATGATCATTTAAAACTGATCATTGGTGCTCCTTGAGTAAAGGCTTATAAGTGAAGCATAATGCATGGCATGTCGCAATTTGGGATATATTGGATTACTTTGAGGCTTTATCTTAGCTATTTCGGTCTTAAATTTTGTAACAATATAGAAAATGGAACTAGCTTAATGTGTGCATTGGATTCGTGTCATTATGAGCCCTGAATCAAAAGTTATGGACGATTTTGTGCGGACATGGCAAGCTGATCAGCTTGTTAAAATGATCATTCTAAACTGATCATTAGTGCTCATTGAGTAAAGGCTCATTAATGATGCATAATGCATGGCATCAAACAGATTGTGATAGATTGGATTACTTGGGGGGCTTTGTAATAGCTATTTCACTCTAAAACTTTTTAATAATATAGAAAATTAAGCTAGCTTGCAATGAGTGTTGGATTCGTGTCATTCTGAGCTCAGAATCAAAAGTTATAGATAATTTAGTGCAGAAATGTCAAGTTGATCTGCCAATTAAAATAATCATTCTAAATTGATCATTGATGCTCATTGAATAAAGGCTTATTAATGAAGCATAATGCGTGGCATCACACTGTTTGCGATAGATGCAACTACTTGGAGGCTTTGTTGTAGTTATTTCAGTCTTAAATTTTTACTTTTAAATTTTCACTCTTAAATCTTAGATTGGATTACTTGGGGGCTTTGTAATAGCTATTTCACTCTTAAAATTTTTCATAACATAGAAAATTGAGATAGTTTGACGTGGGCATTGGATTCATGTCATTCTGAGCTTTGAATCCAAAGTTATAGATGATTAGAGCGGACATGTCAAGCTGATCGGGCAGTTAAAATGATCATTTGAAACTGACCATTGGTGCTCATTGAGTAAATGCTTATTAAAGAAGCGTAATACGTGGCATCACGCAGTTTGCGATATATTCGATTACTTGGAGGCTTTGTCATAGCTATTTCAGTTTTAAATTTTGTCATAATATAGAAAATTGAGCTATTTTATCGTGGGCATTGGATTCCCGTCATTCTGAGCTATGAATCAAAAGTTACAGAAGATTTTGTGCGGACATGTCAAGTTCACCGGTAGTTAAAATGATCATTTAAAACTGATCATTGGTGCTCCTTGAGTAAAGGCTTTTAAATGAAGCATAATGCATGGCATCTCGCAATTTGGGATATATTGGATTACTTTGAGGCTTTTTCTTAGCTATTTCGGTCTTAAATTTTGTCACAATATAGAAAATGGAACTAGCTTAATGTGTGCATTGGATTCATGTCATTATGAGCCCTGAATCAAAAGTTATGGACGATTTTGTGCGGACATGGCAAGCTGATCAGCTTATTAAAATGATCATTCTAAACTGAACATTAGTGCTCATTGAGTAAAGGCTCATTAATGATGCATAATGCATGGCATTAAACAGATTGTGATAGATTGGATTACTTGGGGGGCTTTGTAATAGCTATTTCACTCTTAAACTTTTTAATAATATAGAAAATTGAGCTAGCTTACCATGAGTATTGGATTCGTGTCATTCTGAGCTCAAAATCAAAAGTTATAGATGATTTAGTGCAGAAATGTCAAGTTGATCTGCCAATTAAAATAATCATTCTAAATTGATCATTGATGCTCATTGATTACAGGCTTATTAATGAAGCATAATGCGTGGCATCACACTGTTTGCGATAGATGCAACTACTTGGAGGCTTTGTTGTAGTTATTTCAGTCTTAAATTTTTACTTTTAAATTTTCGCTCTTAAATCTTAGATTGGATTACTTGGGGGCTTTGTAATAGCTATTTCACTCTTAAACTTTTTCATAACATAGAAAATTGAGATAGTTTGACGTGGGCATTGGATTCGTGTCATTCTGAGCTCTGAATCCAAAGTTATAGATGATTAGAGCGGACATGTCAAGCTGATTGGGCAGTTAAAATGATCATTTGAAACTGACCATTGGTGCTCATTGAGTAAATGCTTATTAAAGAAGCGTAATACGTTGCATCACGCAGTTTGCGGTATATTCGATTACTTGGAGGCTTTGTCATAGCTATTTCAGTTTTAAATTTTGTCACAATATAGAAAATTGA
>JAEVFF010000498.1:11023-67384 GCA_018901945.1 Pugionium dolabratum
TTAATGTGTGCATTGGATTCGTGTCATTATGAGCCCTGAATCAAAAGTTATGGACGATTTTGTGTGGACATGTCAAGCTGATCAGCTTGTTAAAATGATCATTCTAAACTGATCATTAGTGCTCATTGAGTAAAGGCTCATTAATGATGCATAATGCATGGCATCAAACAGATTGTGATAGATTGGATTACTTGGGGGCTTTGTAATAGCTATTTAACTCTTAAACTTTTTAATAATATAGAATATTGAGCTAGCTTACCATGAGTATTGGATTCGTGTCATTCTGAGCTCAAAATCAAAAGTTATAGACGATTTAGTGCAGAAATGTCAAGTTGATCTGCCAATTAAAATAATCATTCTAAATTGATCATTGATGCTCATTGATTAAAGGCTTATTAATGAAGCATAATGTGTGGCATCACACTGTTTGTGATAGATGCAACAACTTGGCTGCTTTTTGTAGCTATTTCAGTCTTAAATTTTCACTCTTAAATTTTCACTCTTAAATTTTCACTCTTAAATCTTAGATTGGATTACTTGGGGGCTTTTTAATAGCTATTTCACTCTTAAACTTTTTCATGACATAGAAAATTGAGATAGTTTGACGTGGGCATTGGATTCGTGTCATTCTGAGCTCTTAATCCAAAGTTATAGATGATTAGAGCGGACATGTCAAGCTGATCGGGCAGTTAAAATGATCATTTGCAACTGACCATTGGTGCTCATTGAGTAAATGCTTATTAAAGAAGCGTAATACGTGGCATCACGCAGTTTGCGGTATATTCGATTACTTGGAGGCTTTGTCATAGCTATTTCAGTTTTAAATTTTGTCACAATATAGAAAATTGAGCTATTTTATTGTGGGCATTGGATTCCCGTCATTCTGAGCTATGAACCAAAAGTTACAGAAGATTTTGTGCGGACATGTCAAGTTGACCGGTAGTTAAAATGATCATTTAAAACTGATCATTGGTGCTCCTTGAGTAAAGGCTTATAAATGAAGCACAATGCATGGCATCTCGCAATTTGGGATATATTGGATTACTTTGAGGCTTTATCTTAGCTATTTCGGTCTTAAATTTTGTCACAATATAGAAAATGGAACTAGCTTAATGTGTGCATTGGATTCGTGTCATTATGAGCCCTGAATCAAAAGTTATGGACGATTTTGTGTGGACATGTCAAGCTGATCAGCTTGTTAAAATGATCATTCTAAACTGATCATTAGTGCTCATTGAGTAAAGGCTCATTAATGATGCATAATGCATGGCATCAAACAGATTGTGATAGATTGGATTACTTGGGGGCTTTGTAATAGCTATTTCACTCTTAAACTTTTTAATAATATAGAAAATTGAGCTAGCTTACCATGAGTATTGGATTCGTGTCATTCTGAGCTCAAAATCAAAAGTTATAGACGATTTAGTACAGAAATGTCAAGTTGATCTGCCAATTAAAATAATCATTCTAAATTGATCATTGATGCTCATTGATTAAAGGCTTATTAATGAAGCATAATGCGTGGCATCACACTGTTTGTGATAGATGCAACTACTTGGCTGCTTTGTTGTAGCTATTTCAGTCTTAAATTTTCACTCTTAAATTTTCACTCTTAAATCTTAGATTGGATTACTTGGGGGCTTTGTAATAGCTATTTCACTCTTAAACTTTTTCATGACATAGAAAATTGAGATAGTTTGACGTGGGCATTGGATTCGTGTCATTCTGAGCTCTTAATCCAAAGTTATAGATGATAAGAGCGGACATGTCAAGCTGATCGGGCAGTTAAAATGATCATTTGAAACTGACCATTGGTGCTCATTGAGTAAATTCTTATTAAAGAAGCGTAATACGTGGCATCACGCAGTTTGCGGTATATTCGATTACTTGGAGGCTTTTTCATAGCTATTTCAGTTTTAAATTTTGTCACAATATAGAAAATTGAGCTATTTTATCGTGGCATTGGATTCCCGTCATTCTGAGCTATGAACCAAAAGTTACAGAAGATTTTGTGCGGACATGTCAAGTTGACCGGTAGTTAAAATGATCATTTAAAACTGATCATTGGTGCTCCTTGAGTAAAGGCTTATAAATGAAGCATAATGCATGGCATCTCGCAATTTGGGATATATTGGATTACTTTGAGGCTTTATCTTAGCTATTTCGGTCTTAAATTTTGTCACAATATAGAAAATGGAACTAGCTTAATGTGTGCATTGGATTCGTGTCATTATGAGCCCTGAATCAAAAGTTATGGACGATTTTGTGCGGACATGTCAAGCTGATCAGCTTGTTAAAATGATCATTCTAAACTGATCATTAGTGCTCATTGAGTAAAGGCTCATTAATGATGCATAATGCATGGCATCAAACAGATTGTGATAGATTGGATTACTTGGGGGCTTTGTAATAGCTATTTCACTCTTAAACTTTTTAATAATATAGAAAATTGAGCTAGCTTACCATGAGTATTGGATTCGTGTCATTCTGAGCTCAAAATCAAAAGTTATAGACGATTTAGTGCAGAAATGTCAAGTTGATCTGCCAATTAAAATAATCATTCTAAATTGATCATTGATGCTCATTGATTAAAGGCTTATTAATGAAGCATAATGCGTGGCATCACACTGTTTGTGATAGATGCAACTACTTGGCTGCTTTGTTGTAGCTATTTCAGTCTTAAATTTTCACTCTTAAATTTTAAATCTTAAATTTTCACTCTTAAATCTTAGATTGGATTACTTGGGGGCTTTGTAATAGCTATTTCACTCTTAAACTTTTTCATGACATAGAAAATTGAGATAGTTTGACGTGGGCATTGGATTCGTGTCATTCTGAGCTCTGAATCCAAAGTTATAGATGATTAGAGCGGACATGTCAAGCTGATCGGGCAGTTAAAATGATCATTTGAAACTGACCATTGGTGCTCATTGAGTAAATGCTTATTAAAGAAGCGTAATACGTGGCATCACGCAGTTTGCGGTATATTCGATTACTTGGAGGCTTTGTCATAGCTATTTCAGTTTTAAATTTTGTCACAATATAGAAAATTGAGCTATTTTATCGTGGGCATTGGATTCCCGTCATTCTGAGCTATGAACCAAAAGTTACAGAAGATTTTGTGCGGACATGTCAAGTTGACCGGTAGTTAAAATGATCATTTAAAACTGATCATTGGTGCTCCTTGAGTAAAGGCTTATAAATGAAGCATAATGCATGGCATCTCGCAATTTGGGATATATTGGATTACTTTGAGGCTTTATCTTAGCTATTTCGGTCTTAAATTTTGTCACAATATAGAAAATGGAACTAGCTTAATGTGTGCATTGGATTCGTGTCATTATGAGCCCTGAATCAAAAGTTATGGACGATTTTGTGCGGACATGGCAAGCTGATCAGCTTGTTAAAATGATCATTCTAAACTGATCATTAGTGCTCATTGAGTAAAGGCTCATTAATGATGCATAATGCATGGCATCAAACAGATTGTGATAGATTGGATTACTTGGGGGCTTTGTAATAGCTATTTCACTCTTAAACTTTTTAATAATATAGAAAATTGAGCTAGCTTACCATGAGTATTGGATTCGTGTCATTCTGAGCTCAAAATCAAAAGTTATAGACGATTTAGTACAGAAATGTCAAGTTGATCTGCCAATTAAAATAATCATTCTAAATTGATCATTGATGCTCATTGATTAAAGGCTTATTAATGAAGCATAATGCGTGGCATCACACTGTTTGTGATAGATGCAACTACTTGGCTGCTTTGTTGTAGCTATTTCAGTCTTAAATTTTCACTCTTAAATTTTCACTCTTAAATCTTAGATTGGATTACTTGGGGGCTTTGTAATAGCTATTTCACTCTTAAACTTTTTCATGACATAGAAAATTGAGATAGTTTGACGTGGGCATTGGATTCGTGTCATTCTGAGCTTAATCCAAAGTTATAGATGATTAGAGCGGACATGTCAAGCTGATCGGGCAGTTAAAATGATCATTTGAAACTGACCATTGGTGCTCATTGAGTAAATGCTTATTAAAGAAGCGTAATACGTGGCATCACGCAGTTTGCGGTATATTCGATTACTTGGAGGCTTTTCATAGCTATTTCAGTTTTAAATTTTGTCACAATATAGAAAATTGAGCTATTTTATCGTGGGCATTGGATTCCCGTCATTCTGAGCTATGAACCAAAAGTTACAGAAGATTTTGTGCGGACATGTCAAGTTGACCGGTAGTTAAAATGATCATTTAAAACTGATCATTGGTGCTCCTTGAGTAAAGGCTTATAAATGAAGCATAATGCATGGCATCTCGCAATTTGGGATATATTGGATTACTTTGAGGCTTTATCTTAGCTATTTCGGTCTTAAATTTTCTCACAATATAGAAAATGGAACTAGCTTAATGTGTGCATTGGATTCGTGTCATTATGAGCCCTGAATCAAAAGTTATGGACGATTTTGTGCGGACATGTCAAGCTGATCAGCTTGTTAAAATGATCATTCTAAACTGATCATTAGTGCTCATTGAGTAAAGACTCATTAATGATGCATAATGCATGGCATCAAACAGATTGTGATAGATTGGATTACTTGGGGGCTTTGTAATAGCTATTTCACTCTTAAACTTTTTAATAATATAGAAAATTGAGCTAGCTTACCATGAGTATTGGATTCGTGTCATTCTGAGCTCAAAATCAAAAGTTATAGACGATTTAGTGCAGAAATGTCAAGTTGATCTGCCAATTAAAATAATCATTCTAAATTGATCATTGATGCTCATTGATTAAAGGCTTATTAATGAAGCATAATGCGTGGCATCACACTATTTGTGATAGATGCAACTACTTGGCTGCTTTGTTGTAGCTATTTCAGTCTTAAATTTTCACTCTTAAATTTTAAATCTTAAATTTTCACTCTTAAATCATAGATTGGATTACTTGGGGGCTTTGTAATAGCTATTTCACTCTTAAACTTTTTCATGACATAGAAAATTGAGATAGTTTGACGTGGGCATTGGATTCGTGTCATTCTGAGCTCTGAATCCAAAGTTATAGATGATTAGAGCGGACATGTCAAGCTGATTGGGCAGTTAAAATGATCATTTGAAACTGACCATTGGTGCTCATTGAGTAAAAGCTTATTAAAGAAGTGTAATACGTGGCATCACGCAGTTTGCGGTATATTCGATTACTTGGAGGCTTTGTCATAGCTATTTCAGTTTTAAATTTTGTCACAATATAGAAAATTGAGCTATTTTATCGTGGGCATTGGATTCCCGTCATTCTGAGCTATGAATCAAAAGTTGCAGAAGATTTTGTGCGGACATGTCAAGTTGACCGGTAGTTAAAATGATCATTTAAAACTGATCATTGGTGCTCCTTGAGTAAAGGCTTATAAATGAAGCATAATGCATGGCATCTCGCAATTTGGGATATATTGGATTACTTTGAGGCTTTATCTTAGCTATTTCGGTCTTAAATTTTGTAACAATATAGAAAATGGAACTAGCTTAATGTGTGCATTGGATTCGTGTCATTATGAGCCCTGAATCAAAAGTTATGGACGATTTTGTGCGGACATGGCAAGCTGATGAGCTTGTTAAAATGATCATTCTAAACTGATCATTAGTGCTCATTGAGTAAAGGCTCATTAATGATGCATAATGCATGGCATCAAACAGATTGTGATAGATTGGATTACTTGGGGAGCTTTGTATGAGCTATTTCACTCTTAAACTTTTTAATAATATAGAAAATTAAGCTAGCTTGCCATGAGTGGTTGATTCGTGTCATTCTGAGCTCAGAATCAAAAGTTATTGATGATTTAGTACAGAAATGTCAAGTTGATCTGCCAATTAAAATAATTATTCTAAATTGATCATTGATGCTCATTGATTAAAGGCTTATTAATGAAGCATAATGCGTGGCATCACACTGTTTGCGATAGATGCAACTACTTGGAGGCTTTGTTGTAGTTATTTCAGTCTTAAATTTTTACTTTTAAATTTTCACTCTTAAATCTTAGATTGGATTACTTGGGGGCTTTGTGATAGCTATTTCACTCTTAAACTTTTTCATAACATAGAAAATTGAGATAGTTTGACGTGGTCATTCGATTCATGTCATTCTGAGCTTTGAATCCAAAGTTATAGATGATTAGAGCGGACATGTCAAGCTGATCGGGCAGTTAAAATGATCATTTGAAACTGACCATTGGTGCTCATTGAGTAAATGCTTATTAAAGAAGCGTAATACGTGGCATCACGCAGTTTGCGGTATATTCGATTACTTGGAGGCTTTTTCATAGCTATTTCAGTTTTAAATTTTGTCACAATATAGAAAATTGAGCTATTTTATCGTGGGCATTGGATTCCCGTCATTTTGAGCTATGAACCAAAAGTTACAGAAGATTTTGTGCGGACATGTCAAGTTGACCGGTAGTTAAAATGATCATTTAAAACTGATCATTGGTGCTCCTTGAGTAAAGGCTTATAAATGAAGCATAATGCATGGCATCTCCCAATTTGGGATATATTGGATTACTTTGAGGCTTTATCTTTGCTATTTCGGTCTTAAATTTTGTCACAATATAGAAAATGGAACTAGCTTAATGTGTGCATTGAATTCGTGTCATTATGAGCCCTGAATCAAAAGTTATGGACGATTTTGTGCGGACATGGCAAGCTGATCAGCTTGTTAAAATGATCATTCTAAACTGATCATTAGTGCTCATTGAGTAAAGGCTCATTAATGATGCATAATGCATGGCATCAAACAGGTTGTGGTAGATTGGATTACTTGGGGGGCTTTGTAATAACTATTTCACTCTTAAACTTTTTAATAATATAGAAAATTGAGCTAGCTTACCATGAGTATTGGATTCGTGTCATTCTGAGCTCAAAATCAAAAGTTATAGACGATTTAGTGCTGAAATGTCAAGTTGATCTGCCAATTAAAATAATCATTCTAAATTGATCATTGATGCTCATTGATTAAAGGCTTATTAATGAAGCATAATGTGTGGCATCACACTGTTTGTGATAGATGCAACAACTTGGCTGCTTTGTTGTAGCTATTTCAGTCTTAAATTTCACTCTTAAATTTTCACTCTTAAATTTTCACTCTTAAATCTTAGATTGGATTACTTGGGGGCTTTGTAATAGCTATTTCACTCTTAAACTTTTTCATGACATAGAAAATTGAGATAGTTTGACGTGGGCGTTGGATTCGTGTCATTCTGAGCTCTTAATCCAAAGTTATAGATGATTAGAGCGGACATGTCAAGCTGATCGGGCAGTTAAAATGATCATTTGAAACTGACCATTGGTGCTCATTGAGTAAATGCTTATTAAAGAAGCGTAATACGTGGCATCACGCAGTTTGCGATATATTCGATTACATTGAGGCTTTGTCAAAGCTATTTCAGTTTAAAATTTTGTCACAATATAGAAAGTTGAGCTAGTTTATCGTGGGCATTGGATTCCCGTCATTCTGAGCTCTGAACCAAAAGTTACAGAAGATTTTGTGCGGACATGTCAAGTTCACCGGTAGTTAAAATGATCATTTAAAACTGATCATTGGTGCTCCTTGAGTAAAGGCTTTTAAATGAAGCATAATGCATGGCATCTCGCAATTTGGGATATATTGGATTACTTTGAGGCTTTATCTTAGCTATTTCGGTCTTAAATTTTGTCACAATATAGAATATGGAACTAGCTTAATGTGTGCATTGGATTCGTGTCATTATGAGCCCTGAATCAAAAGTTATGGACGATTTTGTGCGGACATGGCAAGCTGATCAGCTTGTTAAAATGATCATTCTAAACTGATCATTAGTGCTCATTGAGTAAAGGCTCATTAATGATGCATAATGCATGACATCAAACAGACTGTGATAGATTGGATTACTTGGGGAGCTTTGTATGAGCTATTTCACTCTTAAACTTTTTAATAATATAGAAAATTAAGCTAGCTTGCCATGAGTGGTTGATTCGTGTCATTCTGAGCTCAGAATCAAAAGTTATTGATGATTTAGTACAGAAATGTCAAGTTGATCTGCCAATTAAAATAATTATTCTAAATTGATCATTGATGCTCATTGATTAAAGGCTTATTAATGAAGCATAATGCGTGGCATCACACTGTTTGCGATAGATGCAACTACTTGGAGGCTTTGTTGTAGTTGTTTCAGTCTTAAATTTTTACTTTTAAATTTTCACTCTTAAATCTTAGATTGGATTACTTGGGGGCTTTGTGATAGCTATTTCACTCTTAAACTTTTTCATAACATAGAAAATTGAGATAGTTTGACGTGGGCATTCGATTCATGTCATTCTGAGCTTTGAATCCAAAGTTATAGATGATTAGAGCGGACATGTCAAGCTGATCGGGCAGTTAAAATGATCATTTGAAACTGACCATTGGTGCTCATTGAGTAAATGCTTATTAAAGAAGCGTAATACGTGGCATCACGCAGTTTGCGGTATATTCGATTACTTGGAGGCTTTTCATAGATATTTCAGTTTTAAATTTTTTCACAATATAGAAAATTGAGCTATTTTATCGTGGGCATTGGATTCCCGTCATTCTGAGCTATGAACCAAAAGTTACAGAAGATTTTGTGCGGACATGTCAAGTTGACCGGTAGTTAAAATGATCATTTAAAACTGATCATTGGTGCTCCTTGAGTAAAGGCTTATAAATTAAGCATAATGCATGGCATCTTGCAATTTGGGATATATTGGATTACTTTGAGGCTTTATCTTAGCTATTTCGGTCTTAAATTTTGTCACAATATAGAAAATGGAACTAGCTTAATGTGTGCATTGAATTCGTGTCATTATGAGCCCTGAATCAAAAGTTATGGACGATTTTATGCGGACATGGCAAGCTGATCAGCTTGTTAAAATGATCATTCTAAACTGATCATTAGTGCTCATTGAGTAAAGGCTCATTAATGATGCATAATGCATGGCATCAAACAGATTGTGATAGATTGGATTACTTGGGGGGCTTTGTAATAACTATTTCACTCTTAAACTTTTTAATAATATAGAAAATTGAGCTAGCTTACCATGAGTATTGGATTCGTGTCATTCTGAGCTCAAAATCAAAAGTTATAGACGATTTAGTGCTGAAATGTCAAGTTGATCTGCCAATTAAAATAATCATTCTAAATTGATCATTGATGCTCATTGATTAAAGGCTTATTAATGAAGCATAATGCGTGGCATCACACTGTTTGTGATAGATGCAACAACTTGGCTGCTTTGTTGTAGCTATTTCAGTCTTAAATTTTCACTCTTAAATTTTCACTCTTAAATTTTCACTCTTAAATCTTAGATTGGATTACTTGGGGGCTTTGTAATTGCTATTTCACTCTTAAACGTTTTCATGACATAGAAAATTGAGATAGTTTGACGTGGGCATTGGATTCGTGTCATTCTGAGCTCTGAATCCAAAGTTATAGATGATTAGAGCGGACATGTCAAGCTGATTGGGCAGTTAAAATGATCATTTGAAACTGACCATTGGTGCTCATTGAGTAAATGCTTATTAAAGAAGCGTAATACGTGGCATCACGCAGTTTGCGATATATTCGATTACTTGGAGGCTTTGTCATAGCTATTTCAGTTTTAAATTTTGTCACAATATAGAAAATTGAGCTAGTTTATCGTGGCATTGGATTCCCGTCATTCTGAGCTCTGAACCAAAAGTTACAGAAGATTTTGTGCGGACATGTCAAGTTGACCGGTAGTTAAAATGATCATTTAAAACTGATCATTGGTGCTCCTTGAGTAAAGGCTTATAAATGAAGCATAATGCATGGCATCTCGCAATTTGAGATATATTGGATTACTTTGAGGCTTTATCTTAGCTATTTCGGTCTTAAATTTTGTAACAATACAGAAAATGGAACTAGCTTAATGTGTGCATTGGATTCGTGTCATTATGAGCCCTGAATCAAAGTTATGAAGGATTTTGTGCGGACATGGCAAGCTAATGAGCTTGTTAAAATGATCATTCTAAACTGACCATTAGTGCTCATTGAGTAAAGGCTCATTAATGATGCATAATGCATGGCATCAAACAGATTGTGATAGATTGGATTACTTGGGGAGCTTTGTATGAGCTATTTCACTCTTAAACTTTTTAATAATATAGAAAATTAAGCTAGCTTGCCATGAGTGGTTGATTCGTGTCATTCTGAGCTCAGAATCAAAAGTTATTGATGATTTAGTACAGAAATGTCAAGTTGATCTGCCAATTAAAATAATTATTCNTAATGTGTGCATTGGATTCGTGTCATTATGAGCCCTGAATCAAAAGTTATGGACGATTTTGTGCGGACATGGCAAGCTGATCAGCTTGTTAAAATGATCATTCTAAACTGATCATTAGTGCTCATTGAGTAAAGGCTCATTAATGATGCATAATGCATGGCATCAAACAGACTGTGACAGATTGGATTACTTGGGGAGATTTGTATGAGCTATTTCACTCTTAAACTTTTTAATAATATAAAAAATTAAGCTAGCTTGCCATGAGTGTTGGATTCGTGTCATTCTGAGCTCAGAATCAAAAGTTATAGATGATTTAGTACAGAAATGTCAAGTTGATCTGCCAATTAAAATAATTATTCTAAATTGATCATTGATGCTCATTGATTAAAGGCTTATTAATGAAGCATAATGCTTGGCATCACACTGTTTGCGATAGATGCAACTACTTGGAGGCTTTGTTGTAGTTATTTCAGTCTTAAATTTTTACTTTTAAATTTTCACTCTTAAATCTTAGATTGGATTACTTGGGGGCTTTGTAATAGCTATTTCACTCTTAAACTTTTTCATAACATAGAAAATTGAGATAGTTTGACATGGGCATTCGATTCATGTCATTCTGAGCTTTGAATCCAAAGTTATAGATGATTAGAGCGGACATGTCAAGCTGATCGGGCAGTTAAAATGATCATTTGAAACTGATCATTGGTGCTCATTGAGTAAATGCTTATTAAAGAAGCGTAATACGTGGCATCACGCAGTTTGCGGTATATTCGATTACTTGGAGGATTTTTCATAGATATTTCAGTTTTAAATTTTGTCACAATATAGAAAATTGAGCTATTTTATCGTGGGCATTGGATTCCCGTCATTTTGAGCTATGAACCAAAAGTTACAGAAGATTTTGTGCGGACATGTCAAGTTGACCGGTAGTTAAAATGATCATTTAAAACTGATCATTGGTGCTCCTTGAGTAAAGGCTTATAAATTAAGCATAATGCATGGCATCTTGCAATTTGGGATATATTGGATTACTTTGAGGCTTTATCTTAGCTATTTCGGTCTTAAATTTTGTCACAATATAGAAAATGGAACTAGCTTAATGTGTGCATTGAATTCGTGTCATTATGAGCCCTGAATCAAAAGTTATGGACGATTTTGTGCGGACATGGCAAGCTGATCAGCTTGTTAAGATGATCATTCTAAACTGATTATTAGTGCTCATTGAGTAAAGGCTCATTAATGATGCATAATGCATGGCATCAAACAGATTGTGATAGATTGGATTACTTGGGGGGCTTTGTAATAACTATTTCACTCTTAAACTTTTTAATAATATAGAAAATTGAGCTAGCTTACCATGAGTATTGGATTCGTGTCATTCTGAGCTCAAAATCAAAAGTTATAGACGATTTAGTGCTGAAATGTCAAGTTGATCTGCCAATTAAGATAATCATTCTAAATTGATCATTGATGCTCATTGATTAAAGGCTTATTAATGAAGCATAATGTGTGGCATCACACTGTTTGTGATAGATGCAACAACTTGGCTGCTTTGTTGTAGCTATTTCAGTCTTAAATTTCACTCTTAAATTTTCACTCTTAAATTTTCACTCTTAAATCTTAGATTGGATTACTTGGGGGCTTTGTAATAGCTATTTCACTCTTAAACTTTTTCATGACATAGAAAATTGAGATAGTTTGACGTGGGCATTGGATTCGTGTCATTCTGAGCTCTGAATCCAAAGTTATAGATGATTAGAGCGGACATGTCAAGCTGATTGGGCAGTTAAAATGATCATTTGAAACTGACCATTGGTGCTCATTGAGTAAATGCTTATTAAGGAAGCGTAATACGTGGCATCACGCAGTTTGCAGTATATTCGATTACTTGGAGGCTTTGTCATAGCTATTTCAGTTTTAAATTTTGTCACAATATAGAAAATTGAGCTATTTTATCGTGGGCATTGGATTCCCGTCATTCTGAGCTATGAATCAAAAGTTACAGAAGATTTTGTGCGGACATGTCAAGTTGACCGGTAGTTAAAATGATCATTTAAAACTGATCATTGGTGCTCCTTGAGTAAAAGCTTATAAGTGAAGCATAATGCATGGCATCTCGCAATTTGGGATATATTGGATTACTTTGAGGCTTTATCTTAGCTATTTCGGTCTTAAATTTTGTAACAATATAGAAAATGGAACTAGCTTAATGTGTGCATTGGATTCGTGTCATTATGAGCCCTGAATCAAAAGTTATGGACGATTTTGTGCGGACATGGCAAGCTGATCAGCTTGTTAAAATGATCATTCTAAACTGATCATTAGTGCTCATTGAGTAAAGGCTAATTAATGATGCATAATGCATGGCATCAAACAGATTGTGATAGATTGGATTACTTGGGGAGCTTTGTATGAGCTATTTCACTCTTAAACTTTTTAATAATATAGAAAATTAAGCTAGCTTGCCATGAGTGTTGGATTCGTGTCATTCTGAGCTCAGAATCAAAAGTTATTGATGATTTAGTACAGAAATGTCAAGTTGATCTGCCAATTAAAATAATTATTCTAAATTGATCATTGATGCTCATTGATTAAAGGCTTATTAATGAAGCATAATGCGTGGCATCACACTGTTTGCGATAGATGCAACTACTTGGAGGCTTTGTTGTAGTTATTTCAGTCTTAAATTTTTACTTTTAAATTTTCACTCTTAAATCTTAGATTGGATTACTTGGGGGCTTTGTAATAGCTATTTCACTCTTAAACTTTTTCATAACATAGAAAATTGAAATAGTTTGACGTGGGCATTCGATTCATGTCATTCTGAGCTTTGAATCCAAAGTTATCTATGATTAGAGCGGACATGTCAAGCTAATCGGGCAGTTAAAATGATCATTTGAAACTGACCATTGGTGCTCATTGAGTAAATGCTTATTAAAGAAGCGTAATACGTGGCCTCACGCAGTTTGCGGTATATTCGATTACTTGGAGGCTTTTTCATAGATATTTCAGTTTTAAATTTTGTCACAATATAGAAAATTGAGCTATTTTATCGTGGGCATTGGATTCCCGTCATTCTGAGCTATGAACCAAAAGTTATAGAAGATTTTGTGTGGACATGTCAAGTTAACCGGTAGTTAAAATGATCATTTAAAACTGATCATTGGTGCTCCTTGAGTAAAGGCTTATAAATGAAGCATAATGCATGGCATCTCGCAATTTGGGATATATTGGATTACTTTGAGGCTTTATCTTAGCTATTTCGGTCTTAAATTTTGTAACAATATAGAAAATGGAACTAGCTTAATGTATGCATTGGATTCGTGTCATTATGAGCCCTGAATCAAAAGTTATGGACGATTTGGCGGACATGGCAAGCTGATCAGCTTGTTAAAATGATCATTCTAAACTGATCATTAGTGCTCATTGAGTAAAGGCCCATTAATGATGCATAATGCATGGCATCAAACAGATTGTGATAGATTGGATTACTTGGGTGGCTTTGTAATAACTATTTCACTCTTAAACTTTTTAATAATATAGAAAATTGAGCTAGCTTACCATGAGTATTGGATTCGTGTCATTCTGAGCTCAAAATCAAAAGTTATAGACGATTTAGTGCAGAAATGTCAAGTTGATCTGCCAATTAAAATAATCATTGATGCTCATTGATTAAAGGCTTATTAATGAAGCATAATGCGTGGCATCACACTGTTTGTGATAGATGCAACTACTTGGCTGCTTTGTTGTAGCTATTTCAGTCTTAAATTTTCACTCTTAAATTTTCACTCTTAAATCTTAGATTGGATTACTTGGGGGCTTTGTAATAGCTATTTCACTCTTAAACTTTTTCATGACATAGAAAATTGAGATAGTTTCACGTGGGCATTGGATCGTGTCATTCAGAGCTCTTAATCCAAAGTTATAGATGATTAGAGCGGACATGTCAAGCTGATCGGGCAGTTAAAATGATAATTTGAAACTGACCATTGGTGCTCATTGAGTAAATACTTATTAAAGAAGCATAATACGTGGCATCACGCAGTTTGTGGTATATTCGATTACTTGGAGGCTTTGTCATAGCTATTCAGTTTTAAATTTTGTCACAATATAGAAAATTGAGCTATTTTATCGTGGGCATTGAATTCCCATCATTCTGAGCTATGAACCAAAAGTTACAGAAGATTTTGTGCGGACATGTCAAGTTGACCGGTAGTTAAAATGATCATTTAAAACTGATCATTGGTGCTCCTTGAGTAAAGGCTTATAAATGAAGCATAATGCATGGCATCTCGCAATTTGGGATATATTGGATTACTTTGAGGCTTTATCTTAGCTATTTCGGTCTTAAATTTTGTCACAATATAGAAAATGGAACTAGCTTAATGTGTGCATTGGATTCGTGTCATTATGAGCCCTGAATCAAAAGTTATGGACGATTTTGTGCGGACATGGCAAGCTGATCAGCTTGTTAAAATGATCATTCTAAACTGATCATTAGTGCTCATTGAGTAAAGGCTCATTAATGATGCATAATGCATGGCATCAAACAGATTGTGATAGATTGGATTACTTGGGGGGCTTTGTAATAGCTATTTCACTCTTAAACTTTTTAATAATATAGAAAATTGAGCTAGCTTACCATGAGTATTGGATTCGTGTCATTCTGAGCTCAAAATCAAAAGTTATAGATGATTTAGTGCAGAAATGTCAAGTTGATCTGCCAATTAAAATAATCATTCTAAATTGATCATTGATGCTCATTGATTAAGGCTTATTAATGAAGCATAATGCGTGGCATCACACTGTTTGCGATAGATGCAACTACTTGGAGGCTTTGTTGTAGTTATTTCAGTCTTAAATTTTTACTTTTAAATTTTCACTCTTAAATCTTAGATTGGATTACTTGGGGGCTTTGTAATAGCTATTTCACTCTTAAACTTTTTCATAACATAGAAAATTGAGATAGTTTGACGTGGGCATTGGATTCGTGTCATTCTGAGCTCTTGAATCCAAAGTTATAGATGATTAGAGCGGACATGTCAAGCTGATCGGGCAGTTAAAATGATCATTTGAAACTGACCATTGGTGCTCATTGAGTAAATGCTTATTAAAGAAGCGTAATACGTGGCATCACGCAGTTTGCGATATATTCGATTACTTGGAGGCTTTGTCATAGCTATTTCAGTTTTAAATTTTGTCACAATATAGAAAATTGAGCTAGTTTATCGTGGGCATTGGATTCCCGTCATTCTGAGCTCTGAACCAAAAGTTACAGAAGATTTTGTGCGGACATGTCAAGTTGACCGGTAGTTAAAATGATCATTTAAAACTGATCATTGGTGCTCCTTGAGTAAAGGCTTATAAATGAAGCATAATGCATGGCATCTCGCAATTTGGGATATATTGGATTACTTTGAGGCTTTATCTTAGCTATTTCGGTCTTAAATTTTGTCACAATATAGAAAATGGAACTAGCTTAATGTGTGCATTGGATTCGTGTCATTATGAGCCCTGAATCAAAAGTTATGGACGATTTTGTGTGGACATGTCAAGCTGATCAGCTTGTTAAAATGATCATTCTAAACTGATCATTAGTGCTCATTGAGTAAAGGCTCATTAATGATGCATAATGCATGGCATCAAACAGATTGTGATAGATTGGATTACTTGGGGGCTTTGTAATAGCTATTTCACTCTTAAACTTTTTAATAATATAGAAAATTGAGCTAGCTTGCCATGAGTATTGGATTCGTGTCATTCTGAGCTCAAAATCAAAAGTTATAGACGATTTAGTGCAGAAATGTCAAGTTGATCTGCCAATTAAAATAATCATTCTAAATTGATCATTGATGCTCATTGATTAAAGGCTTATTAATGAAGCATAATGCGTGGCATCACACTGTTTGCGATAGATGCAACTACTTGGAGGCTTTGTTGTAGCTATTTCAGTCTTAAATTTTTCACTCTTAAATTTTCACTCTTAAATCTTAGATTGGATTACTTGGGGGCTTTGTAATAGCTATTTCACTCTTAAACTTTTTCATGACATAGAAAATTGAGATAGTTTGACGTGGGCATTGGATTCGTGTCATTCTGAGCTCTTAATCCAAAGTTATAGATGATTAGAGCGGACATGTCAAGCTGATTGGGCAGTTAAAATGATCATTTGAAACTGACCATTGGTGCTAATTGAGTAAATGCTTATTAAAGAAGCGTAATACGTGGCATCACGCAGTTTGCGATATATTCGATTACTTGGAGGCTTTGTCATAGCTATTTCAGTTTTAAATTTTGTCACAATATAGAAAATTGAGCTAGTTTATCGTGGGCATTGGATTCCCGTCATTCTGAGCTCCGAACCAAAAGTTACAGAAGATTTTGTGCGGACATGTC
Organism: Pugionium dolabratum; assembly: GCA_018901945.1. Lineage (NCBI taxonomy): Eukaryota > Viridiplantae > Streptophyta > Magnoliopsida > Brassicales > Brassicaceae > Pugionium > Pugionium dolabratum. The sequence continues at coordinate 27,710 of JAEVFF010000498.1, forward strand.
AAGTTGACCGGTAGTTAAAATGATCATTTAAAACTGATCATTGGTCCTCCTTGAGTAAAGGCTTATAAATGAAGCATCATGCATGGCATCTCGCAATTTGGGATATATTGGATTACTTTGAGGCTTTATCTTAGCTATTTCGGTCTTAAATATTGTCACAATATAGAAAATGGAACTAGCTTAATGTGTGCATTGGATTCGTGTCATTATGAGCCCTGAATCAAAAGTTATGGACGATTTTGTGCGGACATGTCAAGCTGATCAGCTTGTTAAAATGATCATTCTAAACTGATCATTAGTGCTCATTGACTAAAGGCTCATTAATGATGCATAATGCATGGCATCAAACAGATTGTGATAGATTGGATTACTTGGGGGGCTTTGTAATAGCTATTTCATTCTTAAACTTTTTAATAATATAGAAAATTAAGCTAGCTTGCAATGAGTGTTGGATTCGTGTCATTCTGAGCTCAGAATCAAAAGTTATAGATGATTTAGTGCAGAAATGTCAAGTTGATCTGCCAATTAAAATAATCATTCTAAATTGATCATTGATGCTCATTGATTAAAGGCTTATTAATGAAGCATAATGCGTGGCATCAAACTGTTTCCGATAGATGCAACTACTTGGAGGCTTTGTTGTAGTTATTTCAGTCTTAAATTTTCACTTTTAAATTTTCACTCTTAAATCTTAGATTGGATTACTTGGGGGCTTTGTAATAGCTATTTCACTCTTAAACTTTTTCATAACATAGAAAATTGAGATAGTTTGACGTGGCATTGGATTCGTGTCATTCTGAGCTCTGAATCCAAAGTTATAGATGATTAGAGCGGACATGTCAAGCTGATCGGCCAGTTAAAATGATCATTTGAAACTGACCATTGGTGCTCTTCGAGTAAATGCTTATTAAAGAAGCGTAAAACGTGGCATCACGCAGTTCGCGATATATTCCATTACTTGGAGGCTTTGTCAAAGCTATTTCAGTTTTAAATTTTGTCACAATATAGAAAATTGAGCTAGTTTATCGTGGGCATTGGATTCCCGTCATTCTAAGCTCTGAACCAAAAGTTACAGAAGATTTTGTGCGGACATGTCAAGTTGACCGGTAGGTAAAATGATCATTTAAAACTGATCATTGGTGCTCCTTGAGTAAAGGCTTAAAAATGAAGCATAATGCATGGCATCTCGCAATTTGGGATATATTGGATTACTTTGAGGCTTTATCTTAGCTATTTCGGTCTTAAATTTTGTCACAATATAGAAAATGGAACTAGCTTAATGTGTGCATTGGATTCGTGTCATTATGAGACCTGAAGCAAAAGTTATGGACGATTTTGTGCGGACATGTCAAGCTGATCAGCTTGTTAAAATGATCATTCTAAACTGATCATTAGTGCTCATTGACTAAAGGCTCATTAATGATGCATAATGCATGGCATCAAACAGATTGTGATAGATTGTATTATTTGGGGGCTTTGTAATAGCTATTTCACTCTTAAACTTTTTAATAATATAGAAAATTGAGCTAGCTTGCCATGAGTATTGGATTCGTGTCATTCTCAGCTCAAAATCAAAAGTTATAGACGATTTTAGTGCAGAAATGTCAAGTTGATCTGCCAATTAAAATAATCATTCTAAATTGATCTTTGATGCTCATTGATTAAAGGCTTATTAATGAAGCATAATGCGTGGCATCACACTGTTTGCGATAGATGCAACTACTTGGTGGCTTTATTGTAGCTATTTCAGTCTTAAATTTTCACTCTTAAATTTTCACCCTTAAATTTTCACTCTTAAATTTTCACTCTTAAATCTTAGATTGGATTACTTGGGGGCTTTGTAATAGCTATTTCACTCTTAAACTTTTTCATGACATAGAAAATTGAGATAGTTTGACGTGGGCATTGGATTCGTGTCATTCTGAGCTCTGAATCCAAAGTTATAGATGATTAGAGCGGACATGTCAAGCTGATTGGGCAGTTAAAATGATCATTTGAAACTGACCATTGGTGCTCATTGAGTAAATGCTTATTAAAGAAGCGTAATACGTGGCATCACGCAGTTTGCGATATATTCGACTACTAGGAGGCTTTGTCATAGCTATTTCAGTTTTAAATTTTGTCACAATATAGAAAATTGAGCTAGTTTATCGTGGGTATTGGATTCCCGTCATTCTGAGCTCTGAACCAAAAGTTACAGAAGATTTTGTGCGGACATGTCAAGTTGACCGGTAGTTAAAATGATCATTTAAAACTGATCATTGGTGCTCCTTGAGTAAAGGCTTATAAATGAAGCATAATGCATGGCATCTCGCAATATGGGATATATTGGATTACTTTGAGGCTTTATCATAGCTATTTCGGTCTTAAATATTGTCACAATANATCATTGATGCTCATTGATTAAAGGCTTATTAATGAAGCATAATGCGTGGCATCACACTGTTTGCGATAGATGCAACTACTTGGAGGCTTTGTTGTAGTTATTTCAGTCTTAAATTTTTACTTTTAAATTTTCACTCTTAAATCTTAGATTGGATTACTTGGGGGCTTTGTAATAGCTATTTCACTCTTAAACTTTTTCATGACATAGAAAATTGAGATAGTTTGAGGTGGGCATTGGATTCGTGTCATTCTGAGCTCTGAATCCAAAGTTATAGATGATTAGAGCGGACATGTCAAGCTGATTGGGCAGTTAAAATGATCATTTGAAACTGACCATTGGTGCTCATTGAGTAAATGCTTATTAAAGAAGCGTAATATGTGGCATCACGCAGTTTGCGATATATTCGATTACTTGGAGGCTTTGTCAAAGCTATTTCAGTTTTAAATTTTGTCACAATATAGAAAATTGAGCTAGTTTATCGTGGGCATTGGATTCCCGTTATTCTGAGCTCTGAACCAAAACTTACAGAAGATTTTGTGCGGACATGTCAAGTTGACCGGTAGTTAAAACGATCATTTAAAACTGATCATTGGTCCTCCTTGAGTAAAGGCTTATAAATGAAGCATATTGCATGGCATCTCGCAATTTGGGATATATTGGATTACTCTGAGGCTTTATCTTAGCTATTTCGGTCTTAAATATTGTCACAATATAGAAAATGGAACTAGCTTAATGTGTGCATTGGATTCGTGTTATTATGAGCCCTGAATCAAAAGTTATGGGCGATTTTGTGCGGACATGGCAAGCTGATCAGCTTTTTAAAATGATCATCCTAAACTAATCATTAGTGCTCATTGAGTAAAGGCTCATTAATGATGCATAATGCATGGCATCAAACAGATTGTGATAAATTGGATTACTTGGGCGGCTTTGTAATAGCTATTTCACTCTCAAACTTTTTAATAATATAGAAAATTGAGCTAGCTTACCATGAGTATTGGATTCGTGTCATTCTGAGCTCAAAATCAAAAGTTATAGATGATTTAGTGCAGAAATATCAAGTTGATCTGCCAATTAAAATAATCATTCTAAATTGATCATTGATGCTCATTGATTACAGGCTTATTAATGAAGCATAATGCGTGGCATCACACTGTTTGCGATAGATGCAACTACTTGGAGGCTTTGTTGTAGTTATTTCAGTCTTAAATTTTTACTTTTAAATTTTTGCTCTTAAATCTTAGATTGGATTACTTGGGGGCTTTGTAATATCTATTTCACTCTTAAACTTTTTCATAACACAGAAAATTGAGATAGTTTGACGTGGGCATTGGATTCATGTCATTCCGAGCTTCGAATCCAAAGTTATAGATGATTAGAGCGGACATGTCAAGCTGATCAGGCAGTTAAAATGATCATTTGAAACTGACCATTGGTGCTGATTGAGTAAATGCTTATTAAAGAAGCGTAATACGTGGCATCACGCAGTTTGCGATATATTCGATTACATTGAGGCTTTGTCAAAGCTATTTCAGTTTTAAATTTTGTCACAATATAGAAAGTTGAGCTAGTTTATCGTGGGCATTGGATTCCCGTCATTCTGAGCTCTGAACCAAAAGTTACAGAAGATTTTGTGCGGAAATGTCAAGTTGACCGTAGTTAAAATGATCATTTAAAACTGATCATTGGTGCTCCTTGAGTAAAGGCTTATAAATGAAGCATAATGCATGGCATCTCGCAATTTGGGATATATTGGATTACTTTGAGGCTTTATCTTAGCTATTTCGGTCTTAAATTTTGTCACAATATAGAAAATGGAACTAGCTTAATGTGTGCATTGGATTCGTGTCATTATGAGCCCTGAATCAAAAGTTATGGACGATTTTGTGCGGACATGGCAAGCTGATCAGCTTGTTAAAATGATCATTCTAAACTGATCATTAGTGCTCATTGAGTAAAGGCTCATTAATGATGCATAATGCATGGCATCAAACAGATTGTGATAGATTGGATTACTTGGGGGGCTTTGTAATAGCTATTTCACTCTTAAACTTTTTAATAATATAGAAAATTAAGCTAGCTTGCCATGAGTGTTGGATTCGTGTCATTCTGAGCTCAGAATCAAAAGTTATAGATGATTTAGTGCAGAAATGTCAAGTTGATCTGCCAATTAAAATAATCATTCTAAATTGATCATTGATGCTCATTGATTAAGGCTTATTAATGAAGCATAATGCGTGGCATCACACTGTTTGCGATAGATGCAACTACTTGGAGGCTTTGTTGTAGTTATTTCAGTCTTAAATTTTTACTTTTAAATTTTCACTCTTAAATCTTAGATTGGATTACTTGGGGGCTTTGTAATAGCTATTTCACTCTTAAACTTTTTCATAACATAGAAAATTGAGATAGTTTGACGTGGGCATTGGATTCGTGTCATTCTGAGCTCTGAATCCAAAGTTATAGATGATTAGAGCGGACATGTCAAGCTGATCGGGCAGTTAAAATGATCATTTGAAACTGACCATTGGTGCTCGTTGAGTAAATGCTTATTAAGGAAGCGTAATACGTGGCATCACGCAGTTTGCGATATATTCCATTACTTGGAGGCTTTGTCAAAGCTATTTCAGTTTTAAATTTTGTCACAATATAGAAAATTGAGCTAGTTTATCGTGGGCATTGGATTCCCGTCATTCCGAGCTCTGAACCAAAAGTTACAGAAGATTTTGTGCGGACATGTCAAGTTGACCGGTAGTTAAAATGATCATTTAAAACTGATCATTGGTGCTCCTTGAGTAAAGGCTTATGAATGAAGCATAATGCATGGCATCTCGCAATTTGGGATATATTGGATTACTTTGAGGCTTTATCTTAGCTATTTCGGTCTTAAATTTTGTCACAATATAGAAAATGGAACTAGCTTAATGTGTGCATTGGATTCGTGTCATTTTGAGCCCTGAAGCAAAAGTTATGGACGATTTTGTGCGGACATGTCAAGCTGATCAGCTTGTTAAAATGATCATTCTAAACTGATCATTAGTGCTCATTGAGTAAAGGCTCATTAATGATGCATAATGCATGGCATCAAACAGATTGTGATAGATTGGATTATTTGGGGGCTTTGTAATAGCTATTTCACTCTTAAACGTTTTTATAATATAGAAAATTGAGCTAGCTTGCCATGAGTATTGGATTCGTGTCATTCTCAGCTCAAAATCAAAAGTTATAGACGACTTAGTGCAGAAATGTCAAGTTGATCTGCCAATTAAAATAATCATTCTAAATTGATCATTGATGCTCATTGATTAAAGGCTTATTAATGAAGCATAATGAGTGGCATCACACTGTTTGCGATAGATGCAACTACTTGGTGGCTTTGTTGTAGCTATTTCAGTCTTAAATTTTCACTCTTAAATTTTCACTCTTAAATTTTCACTCTTAAATTTTCACTCTTAAATCTTAGATTGGATTACTTGGGGGCTTTGTAATAGCTATTTCACTCTTAAACTTTTTCATGACATAGAAAATTGAGATAGTTTGACGTGGGCATTGGATTCGTGTCATTCTGAGCTCTTAATCCAAAGTTATAGATGATTAGAGCGGACATGTCAAGCTGATTGGGCAGTTAAAATGATCATTTGAAACTGACCATTGGTGCTAATTGAGTAAATGCTTATTAAAGAAGCGTAATACGTGGCATCACGCAGTTTGCGATATATTCGATTACTTGGAGGCTTTGTCATAGCTATTTCAGTTTTAAATTTTGTCACAATATAGAAAATTGAGCTAGTTTATCGTGGGCATTGGATTCCCGTCATTCTGAGCTCCGAACCAAAAGTTACAGAAGATTTTGTGCGGACATGTCAAGTTGACCGGTAGTTAAAATGATCATTTAAAACTGATCATTGGTCCTCCTTGAGTAAAGGCTTATAAATGAAGCATCATGCATGGCATCTCGCAATTTGGGATATATTGGATTACTTTGAGGCTTTATCTTAGCTATTTCGGTCTTAAATATTGTCACAATATAGAAAATGGAACTAGCTTAATGTGTGCATTGGATTCGTGTCATTATGAGCCCTGAATCAAAAGTTATGGACGATTTTGTGCGGACATGTCAAGCTGATCAGCTTGTTAAAATGATCATTCTAAACTGATCATTAGTGCTCATTGACTAAAGGCTCATTAATGATGCATAATGCATGGCATCAAACAGATTGTGATAGATTGGATTACTTGGGGGGCTTTGTAATAGCTATTTCATTCTTAAACTTTTTAATAATATAGAAAATTAAGCTAGCTTGCAATGAGTGTTGGATTCGTGTCATTCTGAGCTCAGAATCAAAAGTTATAGATGATTTAGTGCAGAAATGTCAAGTTGATCTGCCAATTAAAATAATCATTCTAAATTGATCATTGATGCTCATTGATTAAAGGCTTATTAATGAAGCATAATGCGTGGCATCAAACTGTTTCCGATAGATGCAACTACTTGGAGGCTTTGTTGTAGTTATTTCAGTCTTAAATTTTCACTTTTAAATTTTCACTCTTAAATCTTAGATTGGATTACTTGGGGGCTTTGTAATAGCTATTTCACTCTTAAACTTTTTCATAACATAGAAAATTGAGATAGTTTGACGTGGCATTGGATTCGTGTCATTCTGAGCTCTGAATCCAAAGTTATAGATGATTAGAGCGGACATGTCAAGCTGATCGGCCAGTTAAAATGATCATTTGAAACTGACCATTGGTGCTCTTCGAGTAAATGCTTATTAAAGAAGCGTAAAACGTGGCATCACGCAGTTCGCGATATATTCCATTACTTGGAGGCTTTGTCAAAGCTATTTCAGTTTTAAATTTTGTCACAATATAGAAAATTGAGCTAGTTTATCGTGGGCATTGGATTCCCGTCATTCTAAGCTCTGAACCAAAAGTTACAGAAGATTTTGTGCGGACATGTCAAGTTGACCGGTAGGTAAAATGATCATTTAAAACTGATCATTGGTGCTCCTTGAGTAAAGGCTTAAAAATGAAGCATAATGCATGGCATCTCGCAATTTGGGATATATTGGATTACTTTGAGGCTTTATCTTAGCTATTTCGGTCTTAAATTTTGTCACAATATAGAAAATGGAACTAGCTTAATGTGTGCATTGGATTCGTGTCATTATGAGACCTGAAGCAAAAGTTATGGACGATTTTGTGCGGACATGTCAAGCTGATCAGCTTGTTAAAATGATCATTCTAAACTGATCATTAGTGCTCATTGACTAAAGGCTCATTAATGATGCATAATGCATGGCATCAAACAGATTGTGATAGATTGTATTATTTGGGGGCTTTGTAATAGCTATTTCACTCTTAAACTTTTTAATAATATAGAAAATTGAGCTAGCTTGCCATGAGTATTGGATTCGTGTCATTCTCAGCTCAAAATCAAAAGTTATAGACGATTTTAGTGCAGAAATGTCAAGTTGATCTGCCAATTAAAATAATCATTCTAAATTGATCTTTGATGCTCATTGATTAAAGGCTTATTAATGAAGCATAATGCGTGGCATCACACTGTTTGCGATAGATGCAACTACTTGGTGGCTTTATTGTAGCTATTTCAGTCTTAAATTTTCACTCTTAAATTTTCACCCTTAAATTTTCACTCTTAAATTTTCACTCTTAAATCTTAGATTGGATTACTTGGGGGCTTTGTAATAGCTATTTCACTCTTAAACTTTTTCATGACATAGAAAATTGAGATAGTTTGACGTGGGCATTGGATTCGTGTCATTCTGAGCTCTGAATCCAAAGTTATAGATGATTAGAGCGGACATGTCAAGCTGATTGGGCAGTTAAAATGATCATTTGAAACTGACCATTGGTGCTCATTGAGTAAATGCTTATTAAAGAAGCGTAATACGTGGCATCACGCAGTTTGCGATATATTCGACTACTAGGAGGCTTTGTCATAGCTATTTCAGTTTTAAATTTTGTCACAATATAGAAAATTGAGCTAGTTTATCGTGGGTATTGGATTCCCGTCATTCTGAGCTCTGAACCAAAAGTTACAGAAGATTTTGTGCGGACATGTCAAGTTGACCGGTAGTTAAAATGATCATTTAAAACTGATCATTGGTGCTCCTTGAGTAAAGGCTTATAAATGAAGCATAATGCATGGCATCTCGCAATATGGGATATATTGGATTACTTTGAGGCTTTATCATAGCTATTTCGGTCTTAAATATTGTCACAATATTATGAGCCCTGAATCAAAAGTTATGGACGATTTTGTGTGGACATGTCAAGCTGATCAGCTTGTTAAAATGATCATTCTAAACTGATCATTAGTGCTCATTAAGTAAAGGCTTATTAATGAAGCATAATGCATGGCATCAAGCAGTTCGTGATAGATTGGATTACTTGGAAGCTTTGTCGTAAATAATTTAGCCTTAAATTTTTTCACAATATAAAAATTTAGCTAATTTAACATGGGCATTGGATTCATGTCATTTCGAGCTCTGAATCAAAAGTTATAGACGATTTTGTACGGTTATGTCATGTTGATCGGAGAGTTAAAATGATTATTCTAAACTGATCATTGTTGCTCATTGAGTAAAAGCCTATAAATGAAGAATAATGCATGGCATCAAGTATTTTGCGATACATTGGATTACTTGGACTCTTTATCGTTGCTATTTCAGTCTGAAATTTTTTCACAATATAGAAAATCGAGCAAGCTAACGTGAACGTTGGATTCGTGTCAATCTGAGCTCTGATTCAAAAGTTACTGACGATTTAGTGTGGACATTTCAAGCTGATCCTTCAGTTAAAATGATTATTATAATATGATCATTGGTGCTCATTGAGTAAAGGCTTATTAATAAAGCATATTGGGTGGCATCACGAAGTTTGTGATAGATTGGATTACTTGGAGGTTTTGTCATAGCTATTTTAGTATTAAAATTTGTACAACATAGAAAATTGAGCTAGATTAACGTGGGTATTGGATTTGTGTAATTATGAGTTGGGAATCAAAAGTTACACCACGATTTTGTGCGGATATGTCAAGTTGATCGGCGAGTTAAAATGAACATTCTGAATTGATCATTGCTGCTCACTGATCATAGGCTTATTAATGAATCATAGTGCATGACATCAAACAGTTCACAATAGATTTGATTACTTGGAGGCTTTGTTGTAGCTGTTTCAGTTTTAAATTTTTTCAGACTATAAAACTGAGCTACTTTAATGTGGGCGTTGGACTCGTGTCATTCTGAACTTTGGATCAGAAGTTATAGACGATTTAGTGCGGAGATGTCAAGCTGATCGGCCAGTTAAAATGATCATTTTAAAGTGATCATTGGTGCTCATTAAGTAAATGCTTATTAATCAAGAATAATGCATGGCATCCCGCTGTTTGCGAAAGTTTGGATAATTTGGACGCCTTGTCGTAGCTATTAATGTCTTAAATTTTTTACAACATAGAAAATTGAGCTAGCTTGACGTGAGTGTTTGATTCGTGTAATTATGAGCTCTGAATCAAAAGTTACAAACGATTTAGTGCAGATTTGTCAAGTCGATCGGCTAGTTAAAATGATCATTCTAAACTCATCATTGGTGCTCATTGAGTAAAGGCTTATTAATGAAGCATAGTGGCAGTTGGGTGCCAGTGGATTTTTGTAAGAAAAAGAAATGAGAAAAACGAGGTCACTAAATATAAAGCCCATCTTGTTCCACAATGGTTTTCTCAAAGTCCCGGAATAGATTATGAAGAAACATATTCTCTGGTCGTGAATGCAATTACATTTAGATATTTAATGAGTTTATCATCATCCAAAAGGTTAGAAATGCACCCTATGGATGTCGTGACTACATACCTATATGGAACCCTTGATAGTGATATATACATAAGAATCCCAGAAGGATTCAAGATCCCAACAGGATCAAATATCTCTAAAGAACCTAAAGAACTATATTCGGTCAAATTACAGTTATCATTATATGGGTTAAAACAATACGGACGCATGTGGTATAATCGCTTAAGTGAATATCTGTTAAAAAAGGATATATTAACAATGTGATATGCCCTTGCGTATTTATAAAGAAATCCCCATCAGGCTTTGTGATCATTGATGACCTGAATATAATTGGAACTCGAAAGGAAATTTGTGGAATCTTGTCACAATATGGAAAATTGGGCTACCTTAGTGTGGGCATTGGATTCATCTTGAAATGATTATTCTAAACTAATCATTCTAACTAATCATTGGTGTTCATTGAGTAAAGGCTCATTAATGATGCATAATGCATATTGACATAGGAAAATCAAATAAGACCTATCTTGACCTACAAGGCAAGTGTGAGCACGAAAATTCAGTTTGAATAACAAGGGAAATGAAAAAGGATGGGTTATTATTAACCACATGGTTGAAATGGTTAAATAGCTACCTTGGGAGAAGAATCAAGGTGAAAAAGTCATGCCCATGCTGCACACAGTCTTGGCAACCACACCAAACAGTCATGCCCATGCTGCACACAGTCTTGGCAACCACACCAAACAGTCATGCCCATGCTGTCTCCTCTCTTCTCATTGGTTGTTGACAGGCTCCTCCTCTATTCAAACTCATCCACAAGTTTGAATTCGTTTTCTTTTGTGTTCACATTGTAAATCCTCTATAAAAGGGCTGTAAAGACTCAATGTATAATATACTCTTAGGAGATTCTTCTCCATAAGTCTAAGTCATTTCTCATTTTCTCATACTTCTCTTTGAGTTTTCAGATTCAATTCTTCACATTTCTCCTCTATAATCTCAATATTCTTACATGGTATCAGAGCATAAGATCATTCTCTTATCTTTTCTACTCAAATCTCTCAGTTTCTAATCTAAAATTCTGTCAAAAATCTCTCAGTCTTTAGACTAAAAACTCACGGTTTCATTCAACCATAAAAGCTGCTTCCTTTGAGCTCTTCAAAGCCTAACAATGGAGGATACAGTTCAAATTAGTTCCAGCCTGAAACCTACGGTGATAGCAGTAGTTCTCAAAGGCTTGAACTACACATTATGGTCAAGAACCATCAAGACAGCCATTTGTGGCAAAGGACTTTGGAATCACATCTTGGAGGATAATACTCCATCTATAGATGATCCAAAGGAGAAGAAGGATGAGGCAACAAGAAAAGAAGAAGCTAGGTGGTTCCAAGAAGATCAATCAGTCCTTGGATTCCTCCAAAATTCATTGGACCCATCCATTCTTGAAGCTTATTCACATTGTGAAACTGCCAAGTCTCTTTGGGACACTCTCAAGAGGGTGTATGGGGATGTTTCAAACCTCAGCCGTGTGTATGAGGTTAAGAAGGCTCTCAATGATCTACACCAAGAGGATATGGAGTTCACAAAATTCCTGGGCAAGTTCCAGTCAACATGGTCCGAGCTTGACATGTTGAGACCAAGTTCTATGGATCCAAAGGTGCTTAATGAAAGGAAGGAACAAGACAAGATATTTGGGCTCCTTCTCAACCTAAATCCAGCCTTTAAGGATGTGATTAAGTCCATCCTGAGAGAGCCAAAACTCCCTGATTTCGAAGAGGTGTGCTCACGGATTCAAAGGGAGCAAGGCAACATTGGTTTGTTTGGTGGTAAAGGAGAACTAGTCATGGCCAACAAAAGCGTGTTTAAGCAAGAGGATAGGAAGAGTGTGATGTGTGAGCATTGTAAGAGGAATGGCCACATCAAGGACAAGTGCTGGATACTTCATCCTCATCTCAAGCCAAACCGGTTCAAGGATTCAAAGGCTAACATCTCTCAAATGGTTGCGACTGAACCGGCAAGTTCATCCAACCAAGGAGGGGAGCTAGCTATGAATGTATCCATGGAGTATGTTAAGAAGAGTGACTTGGAGGATCTCATCAAGGCCTATGCCTCAAAACTCTCCGGTATCACACTCTACTCCCATAAATCGCTTGATAAACCAGATCATAAGTTGGTAGTGGATTCAGGTGCTTCTCACCATATGATTAGCAATGCTAGGTTGTTAAAGAACATTGAACCATGTCTAGGACAAGTAACTATAGCTGATGGTAAGGGTATTCCAATTGAAGGAACCGGAAAATTAAGACTATTTGACAAAGAAACTAATGCATTCTTTGTACCTAAATTTAAGTCTAATCTAGTTTCTGTCAAAAAGGCTACTAAAGACCTCAATTGCAATGTTACATTTGGGCCTAACAATGTTTACTTTCAGGATATTAAGAGTGGTAAGATACTTGGAGGTGGTGTAACTCAAGATGAGCTCTATGTTCTTGAAGACCCTCCAAGCAATTTGGATTCCTTAGCTTTCAAATCCTGTGTTTTTGCTAATAAAGATGTCTTATGGCATGCTAGATTAGGACATCCTCATGCTCGTGCTTTAAGCTTAATAATTCCTAATGTCGCTTATGATCACTCAGTTTGTGAGGCTTGTATCCTTGGCAAACATTGTCGTGTTGTTTTCCCTAAATCGTCTACAATTTATGAGCATTGCTTTGATTTAGTACATTCCGATGTTTGGACCTCACCTTACATGTCTAGAGATAGGAATAAATACTTTGTGACCTTATAGATGAGAAATCGAAATATACATGGGTTACATTACTTCCATCTAAAGATAGGGTTTATGAGGCATTTATAAACTTTCATAATTATGTTACTAATTAATTCAATGCCAAGATTAAAGTGTTAAGATCAGATAATGGAGGGGAATACACAAATCAAAGATTCAAAGCTCACTTAAACAAACATGGAATACTACATCAAACTAGCTGTCCACATACACCACAACAAAATGGAGTTGCTGAAAGGAAGAACCGACACTTAATGGAAGTAGCAAGATCCATGATGTTTCATACCAATGTTCCTAAAAGTTTTTGGGGAGATGCAGTCTTGGTTGCTTGCTACCTCATCAATCGGATTCCAACCAAAGTCTTGCAAGATATATCCCCATTTGAGGTACTCAATAAAACTAAACCTTCCATTGATCATTTACGTGTATTTGGGTGTGTGTGCTTTGTGTATGTTCCAGGTGATCTAAGAAACAAGTTGGAGGCAAAGAGCATCAAGTGTATGTTCCTTGGATATTCGACAACACAAAAGGGTTATAAGTGCTATGATCCGAGCAACAACAGGACATATGTGTCTAGAGATGTCAAGTTCATAGAAGAACAAAGCTATTATGATCAGAAAGATTGGGAAGGATTGAAGGATCTCTCAAGGTCACCTTCTGATTTGGCTACGAGTTTGAGGTTTCTCTTGAATCATTTGGGAAATGATCTGCCAAAGGATTCAAGACACGAAGAAACAAGAACCTTAAGTAGTTCACAAGATACCCAAGAGAATGAACAAGGGGTGGTAACTCAAGAACCAACTCCAATCCAAGAAGAAGCTATGGCCCAAAATCAAGAACAAGACGACTTGGAAGTGGGTATAGAGGAACCTATTCACCAAATGGAAGAGGAAACGGTTGTAGAGGAGGCTGCACCACCTGTTCAGCATTTAAGGAGGAGTACTAGACTTAGGAAAGACCCGTCCAATTGGGTAAACACTAGGGTATTCTACAACAACCAGGCCGTGGCTCATCCCATACAAGCTGTTTGTTCCCTTGACCTCTTGCCATCTAGTCATCAAGCATTCCTAGGAAAGATTGAACAAAGTCAGATTCCAAGGACTTATGAAGAAGCTGAGAGCAAGAAAGAATGGTTAGATGCAGTAAGAGATGAGAAGGGAGCTATGGAAAAGAATCATACATGGGATATACAAGAACTTCCCAAAGGCAAGAAGGCTGTGAGTTCCAAGTGGGTGTTCACCATCAAGTATAAGAGCAATGGGAACATAGAAAGGTACAAGGCACGTCTAGTTGCAAGAGGTTTCACTCAGACATATGGAGAGGACTATACTGATACATTTGCACCGGTGGCTAAGCTACACACTGTAAGGGTTGTTTTTTCACTAGCTACGAATCTGACTTGGGACTTATGGCAAATGGATGTCAAGAACGCATTCCTACAAGGAGAACTTGAAGAGAAAGTGTATATGACTCCACCACCAGGCCTTGAAGATCTTTGCAAAGAGGGACATGTTCTAAGACTTAGGAAGGCAATATATGGGTTGAAGCAGTCACCAAGGGCCTGGTATCACAAATTAAGCTCCACACTTACTGATAATGGGTTTAGGAAATCCCATTCAGATCATACTTTGTTCACTCGTCAAAACTCCAAAGGAATCGTGGCGGTCTTGGTTTATGTGGATGACCTTATCATCACAGGAGATGATAAGGAAGGAATTCAGTCCACAAAGGCCTTCTTAAACAGATCATTTGACATCAAGGATCTTGGAGAGTTGAAGTACTTCTTGGGTATTGAAGTGTGTCGGTCTCAAGAAGGGCTCTTTCTATCCCAAAGAAAGTATGCTCTTGATCTGTTGACAGACACGGGAAAGCTTGGGGCTAAACCGGCCAAAACTCCTCTTGAAGATGGCTACAAGGTCAACGGAAAGGGGGAGAAAGCTGATGAGTTATTTAAGGATGTTTCTCAGTATAGGAGACTAGTTGGGAAGCTGATCTACCTCACCCTCACACGACCAGACTTGTGTTTTGCTGTGAATCAAGTAAGTCAACATATGCAAAAGCCTACTGTATATCATTGGAGCATGGTAGAAAGGATCCTTAGATACATCAAAGGATCTCCTGGTCAAGGTATATGGATGGGCAAGAATGGGAACACTGAGATTGTCGGGTATTGTGATGCGGATTGGGCTGGTGATAGGGTGGATAGGAAATCAACCACTGGGTATTGCACCTTCGTTGGTGGGAACTTAGTCACTTGGAAGACTAAGAAGCAGAAGGTGGTATCATGTTCTAGTGCTGAAGCAGAATATAGGGCTATGAGGAAGCTGACAAATGAAGTAACTTGGCTCAAAGCACTCTTGAAAGATTTCGGTATTGCACAACCAGGGCCAATTACCTTCCATTGTGATAATCAGGCAGCCATTCACATAGCTTCAAACTCAGTGTTTCACGAGAGGACCAAGCACATAGAGATCGACTGCCATAAGGTTAGGGAGAAAGTTCAAGATGGAACCATTCTGCCATGTTATACAAGGAGTGAAGACCAACTAGCTGACATCTTCACAAAGGCAGCAAGTCTCAAAGTTTGCAAGAACATCTTTAGCAAACTTGGGCTTGTTGATTTATCACACCCATGATCAAAGGTCTCCTAATCCAAGAGCAACACACTCTTTTTCCCTTATTAAGGTTTTGTCCCAAGTGGTTTTCCTTAATAAGGTTTTTAATGAGGTGTTGCCTTGGGTTCCCAAGCTTAAGACTTTAGGGTGATTCCAAAGTCTTTAGCTTGAGGGGGAGTATTGACATAGGAAAATCAAATAAGACCTATCTTGACCTACAAGGCAAGTGTGAGCACGAAAATTCAGTTTGAATAACAAGGGAAATGAAAAAGGATGGGTTATTATTAACCACATGGTTGAAATGGTTAAATAGCTACCTTGGGAGAAGAATCAAGGTGAAAAGGACATGCCCATGCTGCACACAGTCTTGGCAACCACACCAAACAGTCATGCCTGCTGCACACAGTCTTGGTAACCACACCAAACAGTCATGCCTGCTGTCTCCTCTCTTCTCATTGGTTGTTGACAGGCTCCTCCTCTTTTCAAACTCATCCACAAGTTTGAATTCGTTTTCTTTTGTGTTCACATTGTAAATCCTCTATAAAAGGGCTGTAAAGACTCAATGTATAAAAAACTCTTAGGAGATTCTTCTCCATAAGTCTAAGTCATTTCTCATTTTCTCATACTTCTCTTTGAGTTTTCAGATTCAATTCTTCACATTTCTCCTCTATAATCTCAATATTCTTACACTTTCTAAACTGAACATTGGTGCTAATTGCGTAAAATCTTATAAATGAAAAATAATGCATGGCATCACGC
Source organism: Pugionium dolabratum (assembly GCA_018901945.1). NCBI lineage: Eukaryota > Viridiplantae > Streptophyta > Magnoliopsida > Brassicales > Brassicaceae > Pugionium > Pugionium dolabratum. Next base: position 44,063 of record JAEVFF010000498.1, read on the forward strand.
AGTTTAGGATAGACTGGATTACTTGGACGCTTTGTCATATCTATTTCGGTCTCAAATTTTATCACAATATAGAAAATTGAGCTATCTTAACACAGGTACTGGATTCGTGTCATTTTGAGCTCTAAATCAAAAGTTACAAACGATTTAGTGCAGACATGTCAAGTTGATCAGCCAATTAATATGATAATTCTAAATTGATCATTAGTGCTCATTGAGTAAATGCTTATAAATGAAGCATAATGAATGACATCATGTAGTTTTTGATAGATTGGATTACTTGGACTCTTTGTCGTATATATTTCTGAATGAAATTTTGTCTCAATATAGAAAATGGAAGTAGTTTAACGTGGGCATTGGACTCGTGTCATTCTGAGCTATAAGTCAAAAGTTACGGACGATTTATTGCAGACATGTCAAGTTGATCGGCCAGTTAAAATGATCATTCTAAAGTTATCATTGGAGCTCATTAAGTAAAAGCTTATAAATAAAGAATAATGCATGGTATCACACAGTTTAGGATAGATTGGATTACTTGTACATTTTGTTGTTTCTATTTCTATCTCAAATTTTGTTATAATAATGAAAACTGATCTAGCTTAATGTGGGCATTGGATTCGTGTCATTTTGAGATCTAAATGAGAAGTTTCGGACGATTTAGTTCAGACATGTCAAGTTGATCACCAAGTAAAGTGATCATTCTCAACTGATCATTAGTGCTCATTAAATAAAGGCTTATAAATGAAGCATAAAACATGGCATCACGTAGTTTGTGATAGATTTGATTACTTGGACGCTTTGTCGTCTCTATTTTTTCTCAAGTTTTGTCAAAATATAAAAAGATTGAGCTAGCTTAACGTGGGCATTGGATTCGTGTCATTCAAAGATCGAAATCAAAAGTTATGGACAATTTAGTGTGGATATTTCAAGTTGATCGGCTTGTTAATATAGTTATTCTAAACTGATCATTGGTGCTCATTGAGTTAAGGCTAATAAATGAAACAAAATGCATAGAATCACACAATTTTGGATAGATTTGATTACTTGGATGCTTTGTCCTATCTTTTGTTGTCTCAAATAATATCAAAATATAGAAAACTGAACTAGCTTAATGTGGGCATTGGATTCATGTCATTCTGAGCTATAAATTAAATGTTACGGATGATTTAGTGTAGGCATGTCAATTTGATCGGCGAGTTAAAGTGATCATTCTAAACTTTTCATTGGTGCTCATTGAGTAAAAGCTTATAAATGAAGAATAATGCATGGCATCATGCAGTCTGGGATATACTAGATTACCTGGATGTTTTGTCATATCTATTTGTGTCTCAAATTTTGTCTCAATATAGAAAATTGAACCTGTTTAACGTGGGCATTGGATTCGTGTCATTCTGAGATCTAAATCAAAAGTTACGGACGATTTATTGTGGACATGTCTAGTTGATCGGCTAGTTAAACTATTATTTTAAACTGATCATTGGTGCTCATTGTGTAAAGGCTTTATAAATGAAGCATAATGCATGGCAACACGAAGTTTGGGAATGATTTGATTACTTGGACGCTTTCTCTTCTCTATTTCTGTCTCATATTTTTGTCAAAATATAGAAAATTGAACTAGTTTAACGTGGGTATTGGATTCGTGTCATTCTGAGCTATAAATAAAAAGTTACAAACCATTTAGTGCATAAATGTCAAGTTGATCGACCAGTAAAAATGATCATGATAAATTGATCATTGGTGCTCATTGAGTAGAAGATAATAAACGAAGAATAATATATGGCCTCACTAAGTTTTGGATAGATTTGATTACTTGGACACTTTGTCGTATCTAGTTCTGTCTCAAATGTTGTCACAATATAAAACATTGAACTAGCTTAACGTGTGTATTGGATTCGTATCTGATACAAGCCTTGATTCAAGGATGTATGCGCGTGGGCTGTTTGTAGAAGATTAGGTGAGAAACTCAACCTTAGGCTTCTGGATAGGGGTTTTCTGGTTGGTAAACGATGGAAGGGTGAAGTGAACCACACGAGGGGTGATGAACCTCGTGATAAATCACAAACTTAGAGCTAGGAGGGCTGGTCTCAACTAGGTTCTAAGCGCACAAGTCTCTCTTGAGAGAAAACTTGTAGGGAAAAAGTTCTACTTTATTAATAATCAAAAAGGTTGTCGAACTACAATGCTGGAAGGAGCCTTATTAATATGCTCGACAGCTTGACCTTCTAGGGTCGACACAAACAAAGAAAAGGAAAGTTTACAAAAGTGCACAAAAGGAAAAGATACAAAAGTGCATAACCGAAAAAGGACCTATTCCTAAAATGTTCTTGACTCAAAAATGTAAAGCAACTAGATCCTACCCTGCAAAACAGAAAGAGGCATATATTCGAATGTAAACTTACCTTAACTCACCTCACGGCCAAGAAATGGAAGGTGGCCGTCCTTGTGGCATGCACGCGCCTTGCTCCTAGTCTTCGACTTGGAGTAGGGTTAAAATCTTTGGGCCCTGACCTCTCTTGCCACTAAAGCCCAAGTCTCTGATGTCCCTTGTGTTGTTGAGAAGCTATTGGACTCTTCCTTGTATTTTTGGCCCATTGTCCTTAGTCGATCTTCTTCTAGAAGCTTGTTGACCCATAGGCTGAATTTGTGGAAGAGCGCCCTTGATCTGCTTCTTGTCATTGCTCCTTGAGGTACTACTGGTGTTGAGACTTCCTCTAAGTGCATGTCCTGGAGCTGGTAGCTCATTTGGTCCGAGTCCTCTTGTGTAGAAGTGGAAGTGCGCGTGTACTCGGCTGGATCGCCTGTACCGGCTGGACTGTGCGCGGTACTGGCCGGAATGACTTCAGGACCGGCCAAGTTGATCCCGGAGTCGGCGGTGTCATCAGGGGGACCGGCGGTGTCATTCACGTCCCCACCAAGTGTGCCGGAAGCTTGGGCCTCTCCGCCGGCGATGTTGACCGGTCTGGTCCTATAGGTCGAGGGTCCGGCGGTACTGTCTGGTCCGGCAGGCGCGCCAGATGGTCCTGCTGTCTCGGGCAAGCTTCCTGGTCGGCCAGTCTGGTCTCCTGGCTGGATGTACGACCTGATGTCCTCATCATTCCCTCCCTCTTCAGTAGGTTTTGTCCTCAAAACTGGTTCATCTGCATGGAAAGGGGCCAAGTCAGTAACATTGAACGTATTGGACACATTAAACTCACCTGGAAGCTCGATCCGGTAGGCGTTGTTGTTGATCCTCTCGAGCACTCTGAATGGTCCATCTCCTCTTGGTGCTAGCTTGGAACTCCTTAGGTTTGGGAACCTCTCCTGCCGTAGGTGTAGCCACACCCAATCGCCTGGTTGAAAGATCACCTCCTTTCTTCCTTTGTTGGCATGAGTCACGTACTGTCCGGTCCTCTTCTCCAAGTTCTCTGCTACCTTCTGGTGTAACCTCCTTATGAACTCTGCTTTGGATGCTCCGTTGAGGTTGGTCATCTCAGCTGGTGGCAGTGGTGTTTGCTCCAATGGGGTGAGAGGGTTGAAGCCGTATACCACTTCAAATGGTGTCTTCTTGGTTGCTGAGTGCACGGCTCGGTTGTAGGCGAACTCAATGAATGGCAGGCACTCCACCCAAGTCTTTAGGTTCTTCCCTAGTGTAGTTCTGAGAAGAGTTGATAGTGTCCTGTTGACAACTTCAGTTTGGCCATCGGTTTGAGGATGGCAAGTGGTTGAGAAGAGTAGCTTCGTGCCTAGCTTTCTCCAAAGGGTCCTCCAGAAATGGCTGAGGAACTTGGTGTCCCTATCTGATACGATGGTCCTTGGCACTCCATGAAGCCGTACTATCTCCCTGAAGAACAGCTCAGCTGTTTGTGTGGCATCATTGACATTGGCACATGGGATGAAGTGTGCCATCTTGGAGAATCTGTCCACCACTACAAAGATTGCATCTTTGTGGTTGATCTTGGGCAGACCTAGAACAAAGTCCATTGAGATGTCCACCCATGGATGTGTTGGTATGGGCAGTGGGAGATACAACCCGTGAGGTTGCACTCGGGACTTTGCCTTCTTGCAAGTGATGCATCTTGCACAATGAGCTTCTACTGTCCTCTTGATGTGTGGCCAGTAGAAGTGCTCCTTGACCACTGCTAGAGTCTTGTCGACACCAAAGTGGCCCATGAGTCCTCCTCCATGAGCTTCTCGGATGATAAGCTCCCTTAGTGATCCTTGTGGTATGCACAGCCTTCTTTCTCGGAACAAGAATCCCTCATGGATGTAGAATTTGCCATGACTCCCTGTGCTACACTCCTTGTAGCTCTCAGCAAGGTCAGGATCATCCTTGTATAGATCCTTGATGTGCTCGAATCCTAGGACCTTTGCCTCCATGGTTGATATCAAGGCAAACCTCCTTGATAGTGCATCGGCTACCACATTGTCTTTGCCCTTCTTGTACTTGATGATGTACGGGAAGGTCTCTATGAACTCCATCCACCTGGCATGTCTCCTCTTGAGATTGGTTTGCCCTCTGAGGTGTTTGAGAGTCTCGTGATCAGTGTGGATCACAAACTCCTTGGACAGCAAGTAATGCTGCCAAGTCTCCAATGCTCGGACAAGGGCATAAAGCTCCTTGTCATAAGTGGGGTAGTTCAGTGAGGCACCACCTAGCTTCTCACTGAAGTATGCCACTGGTCTCCCTCCTTGGGTTAGCACTGCTCCTATGCCTATTCCAGAGGCATCACACTCCACTTCAAACGTCTTGTTGAAGTCGGGCAGGACTAGCACTGGTGCATGTGTAAGGCTGTCCTTCAAGGCCTGGAATGCCTTCTCCTGAGCTTCTCCCCAGCTGAATCCCACGTTCTTCTTCACTACTGCCGTCAGTGGTGAGGCAATACTGCTGAAGTTGGGCACGAATCTCCTATAGAAGCTGGCCAGTCCGTGGAAGCTCCTTACTTGGCTGATGTTTCCTGGTGTTGGCCATTCTTGTATGGCTCGAATCTTCTCTTCATCAACCTGTAGGCCCTGTGAACTCACAACAAAACCTAAAAAGACAAGCTTATCAGTACAAAAGGTGCACTTCTTGAGATTGGCATAAAGCTCTTCTTGTCGAAGGGTTTTAAGTACCATCTCAAGATGTGTGAGGTGTTCCCGTAGGCACTTACTATAAACCAAGTATGTCATCAAAGTAAACTACTACAAACTTACTGATGTACGCCCTAAGAACTTGGTTCATAAGGCGCATGAAGGTGCTTGGGGCATTAGTCAAGCCAAATGGCATGACTGTCCACTCGTAGAGTCCTTGCTTTGTCTTGAAAGCGGTTTTCCACTCATCACCTTCCTTCATTCTTACCTGGTGGTATCCACTTTTGAGGTCTATCTTGGAGAAGACCGTGGCTCCACTCAGCTCATCTAGCATGTCATCCAGTCGTGGTATTGGATGCCTATACTTGACTGTGATGTTGTTGATTGCTCGGCAGTCCACGCACATGCGCCAAGTCCCATCCTTCTTGGGCACTAGTAGCACTGGTACAGCACATGGACTGAGGCTCTCTCGAACATATCCTTTCTCCAGGAGCTCCTTGACTTGCTTCTCAAGCTCCTTGGACTCCTCTGGACTCATCCGGTAGGCTGGCCGGTTGGGCAGGGCTGCTCCGGGCACTAGATCAATCTGGTGTTCTATGCCACGTAAAGGAGGCAAGCCTGCTGGTATCTCCTCTGGAAATACATCCTGGAATTTGTTGAGGAGAGTTGCTACTTCAGAAGGTAGCTCTACCTGTCCCTGTTCTATACTCAACACTTCCTTGAAAACCATTAGTAACATTAAGTCCTTCGAGGCTAAAGCTCTCCGGACATGACTAGGTTGAATAAGAAAGTTAGACTTGACAAGTTTCTTTTCCTTACTCATTTGGAGTTGTAGCTCATGTACTTGGGCAGGTGTAAGAGGAGCTAGGCTGACCTTTCTCTTGTCATGCACGAAGGTGTAGAGATTGGTTCTGCCATCATGCCTGGTCTCTTTGTCAAACTGCCATGGTCTTCCTAGCAGAAGATGGCCAGCTTGCATGGGCACCACGTCGCACACGACCTGGTCTTGGTACTTGCCCACACTGAATGGCACAGTGACTTGCTCATGAATCTTGAGCTCCACTTTGTCATCAAGCCATCTCAGTCTATATTGTCGAGGATGCCGTGTCCTCTCTAGACCTAGCTTATCAACCATATACGCACTAGCAACGTTAGTGCAAGAACCACCATCTATGATGAGGTTACATACCTTTCCCTTTGATGGTGCAACGGCTGTGGAAGATGTTCTCCCTTTGGATGGTCTCTGAAGGATCCACCATTGCACTGAGGATACGTCTAGTGACCAGCACTTCCCCCACATCAGGGTACTCAATGTCACCGTACTCTCCTTCTGGTTCATTGTCCTCTTCATCTTGGGACTCATATTCTCCTGCCTCCGTAATCAGCATGACTCGGTTGTTTGGGCACTCCCTTGAGATGTGTCCACGTCCCCTACACTTGAAACAAGTTATGTCACGTGATCTTTGAGGGTTAGAAGACTTACCAGGCTCTCTCTGGTCACGGGTGGGTTCAGGAGGCTTGCTCTTGAACCTTGACTCGATCTCTACGCCTTTGCCTTTGTCTATGGTCTTAGGCATGTTGCTTGGTGCCCAAGGTGTCTTAGGCTTGCTGCGGATGTCTTGGCTCTTACGTTTGATGTGCTGTTCAGCTTGCACAGATAGGTGGAACAAGTTCTTGAAGTCGTTGTAGATTTGCCTTTCCACCTTGCAGCTGATCCTTTCTTGGAGTCCATCCAAGAATTGTGCCATCAATGCTTCTTCATCATCATTGAGCTCCAATCTTTTCCTTAACCTCTCGAACTCTTCATAGTACTCCTCTACTGATCTGGTACCCTGCTTAAGAGTACGAAAACGTCGTTGCAAATCCCTATGAAAGTAAGGTGGAACATTCCTTTGTCGCATGAGGTCTTTCATGTCGACCCATGAGTCTACGGGTCTCATTCTCTTCCTCCTTCTGTCAGATACCTCACGATCCAACCAGATGAGGGCATTGTCCGTGAGTTGTGCTACTGCCATTGAGACTCTCCTAGGCCCTGGTTGGTTGTAATGATCAAAGATATGATCCATCCTTCTCTCCCAATCTAGGTAAGCCTCGGGGTCTACTTTTCCTGCAAAACTTGGAGGAGTTAGCTTAACATCANTGAGCTCTGAATCAAAAGTTACGGAAGATTTTTTGTGGACATGTCACGTTGACCAGTAGTTAAAATGATCATGTTAAACTGATAATTGGTGCTCCTTGAGTAAAGGCTTATAAATGAAGTATAATGCATGACATCACGAAATTTGGGATATATTGGATTACTTGGAGGATTTATCTTAGTTCTTTCGGTCTTTAATTTTGTCACAATATAGAAAATTGAACTAGCTTAATGTGTTCATTGGATTCGTGTCATTATGAGCCCTGAATCAAAAGTTATGGACGATTTTGTGCGGACATGTCAAGCTGATCGGCTACTTAAAATGATCATTCTAAACTGATCATTAGTGCTCATTAAGTAAAGGCTTATTAAAGAAGCATAATGCATGGCATCAACCAGTTTGTGATAGATTGGATTACTTGGAAGCTTTGTCGTAAATATTTTAGTCCTAAATTTTGTAACAATATAAAAATTGTGGTAATTTAACATGGGAATTGGATTCATGTCATTTTGGAGCTCTGGATCAAACGTTACAGACGATTTTGTACGGTTTTGTATATGTTGATCGGAGAGTTAAAATGATTATTCTAAACTGACATTGGTGCTCATTGAGTAAATGCTTATTAATCAAGCATAATGCATGGCATCACGCTGTTTGCGATAGATTCGATTAATTGGAGGGTTTGTCGTAGCTATTTAAGTCTTAATTTTTGTAACAATGTAGAAAAATGTGCTAGTTTAACGTGGGCATTCGATTCGTGTCATTCGGAACTCTAAATCAAAAGTTACAGACGATTTAGTACAAGCATGTCAAGTTGATTGGCCAGTTAAAACGATCATTCTAAATTGATAATTGGTGCTCCTTGAGTAAAGGCTTATAACGAAAGCATAATGCCCATGGTTTTGTACATCATGTGGTTTGGGATAGATTGGATTACTTGGAGGCTTTGTTGTACCTGTTTCATTCTCAAATGCTGTCACAATATGGAAAATTGAGCTAGCTTAACCTGGGCGTTGGATTTGTGTCATTCTAAACTCTATATCAGAAGTTAAAGATGATTTAGTGCAGAAATGTCAAGTTGATGAGCTAGCTAAAATGATCATTCTAAACTGATCACTAGTGCTCATTGAGTAAAGGCATATAAATGAAGCATAATGCATGGCATCACGCAGTTTGGTATAGATTTGATTACTTTGAGGCCTTTTCAAAGCTATTCGTTCTTAAACTTTTTCACAATATAGAAAATTTAGTTAGCTTAACGTGGGCGTTGGATTCGTGTTATTCTCATTTCTAAATCAAGAGTTACGGACAATTTAGTGTGGACATGTCAGGTTGATCGGCCCGTTAAAATAATCATTCTAAACTGATCAATGGTGCTACTTGAGTAAATGCTTGTAAAGAGAGCGTAATGCATGGCATCACGCAGTTTGGGATAGATTGGATTAATTGGACACTTTGTCGTAGCTCTTTCAGTCTCAAACAATGAAACAATATGGAATTTTGAGCTAACTTAACGTGGGCGTTGGATTCATTTCATTTGAACTGTAAATTAATAGTTAAAGACGATTTAGTGCGGACATGTCAACTTGATCTGCTAGCTAAAATGATCATTCTAACTTGCTCATTGGTGTTCATTGAGAAAAAGTGTATAAATGAAGCATAATGCATGGCATCACGCATCTTGGGATAGATTGGATTAGTTGGAGGCTTTGTCACAGCTATTTCGTTCTTAAACTTTGCACAATATAGAAAATTGAACTAGCTTTACTTGGACGTTGGATTCGTGTCATTCAGGAATGTAAATAAAATGTTATTGATGGTTAGTGCAGACATGTAAACTTGATCAGATAGTTAAAATGAACATTCTAAACTGATCATTGGTGTTCAGTGAGTAAAGGCGTATAAATGAGGCATAATGCATCGCATTACAGAGTTCGTGATAGATTAGATTACTTGGAGGCCTTTTCATAGCTATTTCGGTTTTAAATTTAGTCACAATATAGAAAATTGAGTTAGTTTAACGTTATCGGAACATAAACATTGTTTCACTAATTCACATATTATAATATATCAAAAAGAATATCTTGACCATTAAAAGTTAAATTTTCAAAAATACCACAAGAATAAAGTTAAAATTTAAATGATCAAACTATAAACCCTAAATCATAAAAAATCTAAATATTTAAATTAGAGATATCTAAAATCATTTTTTAGTGTTTAATGTATTTTTAAAAGAAAGACTTGTAGTGGTATTAAAAAAACTAATAGTGATATTTTTGAATAAAACTTTTTGTGATATTTTTAGGGTAGTTCTGATATATCAAAATCAAAGCCTACTATCTATAATACAAGGATTGGGATGGGAACGAAGGAATGCAAAAGTGATCAAATGTCGGCAATTAGCTATATATTAGCTGTTTAAATTTTTCTCAATATAGAAAATTGAGCTACATTAACGTGGGCATTAGATTCGTGTCATTCTGAACTCTAAATCAAAATTTATGGACGATTTAGTGCGGACATCTCAATTTGATAGGCCAGTTAAAATGATTATTCTAAATTGATCATTGGTGCTCATTGAGTAAAGGCGTATAAATGAAGCATAATGCATGGCATCCCGCAGTTTGGTATAGATTTGATTACTTTGAGGCCTTTTCAAAGCTATTCGTTCTTAAACTTTTTCACAATATAGAAAATTTAGTTAGCTTAACGTGGGCGTTGGATTCGTGTTATTCTGAATTCTAAATCAAGAGTTACGGACAATTTAGTGTGGACATGTCAAGTTGATCGGCCCGTTAAAATAATCATTCTAAACTGATCAATGGTGCTACTTGAGTAAATGCTTGTAAAGAGAGCGTAATGCATGGCATCACGCAGTTTGGGATAGATTGGATTAATTGGACACTTTGTCGTAGCTCTTTCAGTCTCAAACAATGAAACAATATGGAATTTTGAGCTAACTTAACGTGGGCGTTGGATTCATTTCATTTGAACTGTAAATTAATAGTTAAAGACGATTTAGTGCGGACATGTAAACTTGATCTGCTAGCTAAAATGATCATTCTAACTTGCTCATTGGTGTTCATTGAGCAAAAGTGTATAAATGAAGCATAATGCATGGCATCACGCATCTTGGGATAGATTGGATTAGTTGGAGGCTTTGTCACAGCTATTTCGTTCTTAAACTTTGCACAATATAGAAAATTGAACTACCTTTACTTGGACGTTGGATTCGTGTCATTCAGAAATGTAAATAAAATGTTATTGATGGTTAGTGCGGACATGTAAACTTGATCAGATAGTTAAAATGAACATTCTAAACTGATCATTGGTGTTCAGTGAGTAAAGGCGTATAAATGAGGCATAATGCATCGCATTACAGAGTTCGTGATAGATTAGATTACTTGGAGGCCTTTTCATAGCTATTTCGGTTTTAAATTTAGTCACAATATAGAAAATTGAGTTAGTTTAACGTTATCGGAACATAAACATTGTTTCACTAATTCACATATTATAATATATCAAAAAGAATATCTTGACCATTAAAAGTTAAATTTTCAAAAATACCACAAGAATAAAGTTAAAATTTAAATGATCAAACTATAAACCCTAAATCATAAAAAATCTAAATATTTAAATTAGAGATATCTAAAATAATTTTTTAGTGTTTAATGTATTTTTAAAAGAAAGACTTGTAGTGGTATTAAAAAAACTAATAGTGATATTTTTGAATAAATCTTTTTGTGATATTTTTATGGTAGTTTTGATATATCAAAATCAAAGCCTACTATCTATAATACAAGGATTGGGATGGGAACGAAGGAATGCAAAAGTGATCAAATGTCGGCAATTAGCTATATATTAGCTGTTTAAATTTTTCTCAATATAGAAAATTGAGCTACATTAACGTGGGCATTTGATTCGTGTCATTCTGAACTTTAAATCAAAATTTATGGACGATTTAGTGCAGACATCTCAATTTGATAGGCCAGTTAAAATGATTATTCTAAACTGATCATTGGTGCTCATTGAGTAAAGGCGTATAAATGAAGCATAATGCATGGCATCCCGTAGTTTGGGATAGATTGGATTACTTGGAGGATATGTCATAGCTATTTTGGTCTTCAATTTTGTCACAATATTAGAAAATTGAGCTAGCTTAACATGACAGTTGGATTCGTCTCATTCATGGCTCTAAATCAAAAGTTACAACGATTTAGTGTAGACATGTCAAGTTGATCGGCCAGTTAAAATGAACATTCTAAACTGATCATTGGTACTCACTGAGCAAAGGTTTACAAATGTAGGATAATGCATGTCATCACACAATTTGAGATATATTTTATTACTTTGAGGCATTGTCGTAGCTCTTTCAATCTCAAATGTTGTCACAAAGCTAGCTTAACGTGGGCGTTAGATTCATCTCATTTTGAGCTCTCAAAAGTTAAAGACGATTTAGTTCGGAAATGTCAAGTTGATCAGCTAGTTAAAATAATTACTGATCGTTGCTGCTCATTGAGTAAAGGCGTATAAATGAAGCATAATGCATGGCATCACGCAGTTTGGGATAGATTGTATTACTTGGAGGCTTTGTCGTAACTCTTTCGGTTTTAAATTTTGTCACAATATAGAAAATTGAGCTATCTTAACGTGGGCAGTTGTTTCATGCCATTATGAACTCTAAATCAAAATTTATGGACGATTTAGTGCGGACATCTCAAGTAGATCGGCCTGTTAAAATGATCATTATAAAATGATCATTGGTGATCATTTTGTAAAGTCGTATACTGAAGCATAATGCATGGCATCACGCAGTTTGGAATAGATTGGATTACTTGGAGGATGTGTCGTAGCTGTTTTGGTCTTCAATTTTGTCACAATGTAGAAAATTGAGCTAGTTTTACTTGGGCGTTGGATTCGTGTTAGTCAATAATATCAATCACAAGTTACGTACGATTTAGTATGGACATTTCAAGTTGATTAGCCAGTCAAAATGAACATTCTAAACTCATCATTCGTGCTCATTGAGAAACGGGTTACAAATGAAGCATAATGTTTGGCATCACGCAATTTCGGATATATTTGATTATTGTTAGGCTTTGTCATAGCTCTTTCAGTCTCAAATGTTGTCACAATATGGAAAATTGGGCTAGCTTAACGTGGGGGGTTGGATTCATCTCATTTTGAGCTTTAAATTAAAAGTTAAAGACAATTTAGTGCGGACATGTCAAAATGATCAGCTTGTTAAAACGATAATTCTAAACTGATCATTGTTGCTCATTGAGTAAAGGCGCATAAATAAAGCATAATTCATGGCATCACGTAGTTTGGGATAGATTAGATTACATGGAGGATTTTATGCAGCTATTTTAGTCTATAATTTTGTCACAATATAGAAAATTGAGCTAGATTAACGTTGGCGTTGGAATTGTACCATTCTGAGCTTTGAATCAAAAGTTATAGACGATTTAGTGCGGACATGTCAAGTTAATCGAGTAGTTAAATGATCATTCTAAACTGATCATTGGTCCACATTGAGCAAAAGCTTATTAACCAAGCATAATGCATGGCATCAAGCAGTTTAAGATTGATTCGATTACTTGGAGGGTTTGTCGTACATATTTTAGTATTTAATTTTGTAACAATATAGAAAATTGAGCTACTTTAACGTTGGCGTTGGATTCCGGTCATTCGAAGCTCTGAATCAGAAGTTACGGACAATTTAGAGCGGACTTGTCAAGTTAACCGGTGAGGTCAAATGATAACTCTCAACTAATCATTTCTGCTCGTTTAGTAATGGCTTATTAATGAAACATAATGAATGACTTCAAGCAGTTTGCGAGAGATTGGATTACTTGGAGGCTTTGCTATAGCTATTTTGGTCTTAAATTTTTTCACAATATAGAAAATTGAGATACGTTAATTTGGGCGTTGGATTCGTGTCATTCTGAACTCTGAATCAAAAGTTATAGACTATTTATTGAACACATTTCAAGCTGATCCGGCAGTTAAAATGATCATTCTAAACTGATCATTGGTGCTCATTGAGTAAATGGTTATTAATCAAGCATAATGCATGGCATCATGCTGTTTACGATATATTCAATTACATGGAAGCTTTGTGGTAGCTATTTCAGCGTTAAATTTTTTCACAATATAGAAAATTTAGCTAGCTTAATGTGGGTGTTGGATTCGAGTCATTCTGAATTTTGAATCAAAAGTTATAGAAAATTTAGTGTGGACATGTCAAGCTGATTGGCCAGTTAAAATGATCATTCTAAACTGATCATTGGTGCTCATTGAGTAAAGACTTAATAATCAAGCATAATGCATGTCATCACGCTGTTTGCGATTTATTTGATTACTTCGAAGCTTTGTCCTAGCAAATTAAATATTTAATTTTGTCACACTATAGAAAATTTAGCTAGGTTAACGTGGGTGTTGGATTCGAGTCATTCTGACCTCTGAATCAGAAGTTACGGACAATTTTGTGCAGACATGTCAAGTTAATCCGCGAGTTAAAATGATCATTCTCAACTGATCATTTGTGCTCATTGAGTGAAGGCTTATTAATCCAGCATAATGCATGGCATAACGCAGTAGTTGATAGATTCGATTACTTGGAAGCTTTGTCGTAGCTATTTTAGTTTTAAATTTTGTCACACTATAGAAAAATGAGCTACCTTAACTTTGGCATTCGATTTGTGTCATTATGAACTCTGAATTAAAAATTACGGAATTTTTCGTGCAGACATGTCAAGTTGACTGTCTAGTTTAAATGGTCATTCTAAATTGATCATTGGTGCTCATTGAGTAAAGGCTTATTAATGAAACATAATGCATGGCAGCAGGCAAATTGTGATAGAATGGATTACTTGGGGGCTTTGTAAGAGCTATTTTTGTCTTAAATTTTTTCACAATATAGAAAATTGAGCAAGCTTAACGTGAGCGTTAGATTCGTGTCATTCTAAGCTCTGAATCAAAAGTTATAGATGATTTTGTGTGGCATGTCAAGTTGATCTGCCAATTAAAATAATCATTCTAAACTGATCATTGTTGCTCATTGAGTAAAGGCTTATTAATGAAGCATAATCCATGGCATCACACAATTTGCGATAGATTCAACTACTTGGAGACTTTAACATGTGCGTTGGATTCGTGTCATTCTGAGCTCTAAATCAAAAGTTATAGACAATTTAGTGCGGGCATGTCAACCTAATTGGCTAGTTAAAATGATCATTCTAAACTGATCATTGGTGCTCATTGAGTAAAGGCTTATTAATCAAGCATAATGCATTGCATCAAGCTGTTTTCGATAGGTTCGATTACTTGGAGGCTTTGTCATAGCTATTTCAGGCTTATATTTTGTAACACTATAGAAAATTGCGCAAGCTTAATGTGGGCATTGGATTCATGTCATTCTGAGCTATGAATCAATAGTTACGGGCGATTTCGTGCGGACATGTCAAGTTGACCGAGTAGTTAAAATGATCATTATAAACTAATCATTGGTGGTCATTGAGTAAAGGCTTATTAATGAATCATAATGCATGGCATCAAGCAGTTTGTGGTTGATTTGATTACTTGGAGGCTTTGTTGTAGCTATTTCAATGTTAAATTTTGTCACAATATAGAAAATTGAGCTAGCTTAACGTAGGCGTTGAATTCGTGTTATTCAAAACTCTGAATCAAAAGTTAAATATGATTTAGTGCGGACATGTCAAGTTGATCGGTCAGTTAAATTGATCACTCAAACTGGTCAGTGGTCGTCATTGAGCAAAGGTTTACAAATGAAACATAATGCATGGCTTCACATTGTTTGGCTTAGTTTGGATTACTTGGAGGCTTTGTCATAGCTATTTCGGTTTTAAATTTTGTATCAATATAGAAAATTGAGCTAGCTTAACCTGGGCGTCGGATTCGTGTTATTGTGACCATTAAATTAAAAGTAAAAGACGATTTAGTGCGAACATGTCAAGTTGATCGGCCAGTTAAATTGATCATTATACAGTTACCATTGGTTCTCAATGGGCAAAGGTTTACAAATGAAACATAATGCATGGCATCACTTAGTTTTAGATAGATTGGATTATTTAGAGAGTTTGTCGTAGCTATTTTGGTCTTATATTTAGTCACAATATAGAAAATTGAGGTAGCTTAATGTGGGCGTTGGATTCGTGTCATTCCGAACTCTGAATCAAAATTTAAATAATATTTAGTGAGGACATATCAAACTTCTTGGCTAGTTAAATTGATCATTCCAAACTGATCAGTGGTGCTCATTGAGCAAAGGTTTACAAATGAAGCATATTGCATGTCATGACGCAATTTGGGATAGATTAATTTACTAGGAGACTTTGTGATAGCTATTTCGGTTTTAAATTTTTTAACAATATAGAAAATTGAGCTAGATTAACGTGGGCGTTGGATTCGTGTTATTCTGAGCAGTAAACAAAAAGTTAAAGACGATTTAGTACGAACATGTCAAGTTGATCGGCAGTTAAATTGATCATTCTACTCTGATATTTGTGCTCAAATTAGCAAAGGTTTACAAATGAAGTATAATGCATGATATCACGCAGTTTGGGATAGATTGGATTTTTTGGTGGCTTTGTCGTAACTATTTCGGTTTTATATTTTGTCAAAGTATAGAAAATTAAGCTAGCTTAACATGGGCGTCAGATTCGTGTCATTTTGAACAGTTAAAGATGATTTTGTGCGAACATGTCAAGTTGATCGGCCAGTTAAATTTATCCTTCTACACTGATCATTGGTGCTCATTGAGCAAAGGTTTACAAATGAAACATAATGCATGACATCACTTAGTTTGGGATCGATTGGATTACTTAGAGGCTTTGTCATAGCTATTTCAGTCTTAAATTATTTTTCAATATAGAAAATTGAGCTAGCTGAAAGTGGGTTTTGGATTCGTGTCTTTCTAAACTTTGAATCAAAAGTTAAAAATGATTTAGTGCGACCATGTCAAATTGCTCGGCCAATTAAATTGATTATTCCAAACTGCTCAACAACGGGGGAATTGACTGATGAATTTGCGCAAGGTGTTGAAGAGTTCATGGCATTTGCATCAAAGAATAGCATGACATCGGAATACGGTAAAATGTATTGTCCGTGTATTAAATGTCGAAATCATAGATTAATCTCTGTTAGAGAAGTACGTAATCATTTGTATAGGAATGGATTTATGCCGGGTTACAAAATTTGGTATTCACATGGAGAAACTGATGCAACGATGCAATATTATGGTAGTACTTCAAAAAGATAGATAGTACTAATGTTAGGGTAGAGGAACCGGCATCAGAAGTTGATATAAACGGAGGTACTGTTCAGATGGTGAATGATGCATTTCGTGAACAAAGAGAATCGTACATTGAAGATATTACCAGAATAGAGGAACCTAATTTGGAATCCCGGAAATTTTTTGATATGTTAGATGCATCCAAGCAGCCTTTGTATAAAGGATGTAGAGATGGATTATCGCCTTTATCTGCTGCAAGCAGGTTGATGATGATAAATACGGATTTCAACTTGGCTGAAGATTGTGTGAATGCGATAGCTGATTTTGTTAGAGATATATTACCTGAAGATAATATTGCACCTGCTTCATATTACGAGGTTCAAAAACTTGTATCTAGTTTTGGATTGCCATATCAGATGATCGATGTATGTATTGATAACTGCACGATCTATAGGAGAAATGATGAAAACCGCATGAAGTGTCGATTTTGTCACAAACCTCGATTTCAAGAGACAAGTGGTAGAGTACCTATTCCGCATAAACAGATGTGGTATTTGCCATTAACAGAGAGGTTAAAGAGGTTATATCAATCTGAACACACGGCAAAACCTATGAGATGGCCTGCAGAACATAATTCGAATGGAGAAATTGTGCATCCCACGGATGCAGAAGCATGGAAACATTTTCAACAGGTTTATCCTAGTTTTGATATGAGCCTAGAATGTATACCTCGGGTTATCTACAAATGGATTCAACCCTTTTGGGAAGCATGGGAGGCAATACTCATTGTGGCCAGTTATCGTTACACCTTATAATTTCCCTCCTTCTTTGTGTATGAAATGAGAGTTTTTATTTCTAACAATTCTCGTCCCCGGCCCAGAGCATCCTAAGCGATCGCTTGATATTTTCTTGCAGCCACTAATTCATGAGTTAAAAATATTATGGGAAAATGGTGTCGAAGCATTCGATGTTTCCAACCAACAGAACTTCTTGATGCGAGCAGTACTTATGTGAACGATAAGTGATTTTCCAGCATATGGTATGTTATCAGGATGGTCGACGCATGGAAGATTAGTATGCCTATATTGTCAAGATAATACTGATGCGTTCCAACTGAAACACGGATGAAAGACTAGTTGGTTCGATTGTCATCGTTGATTTCTACCACAAGATCATCCATATCGCTGGGGCACGACATTGTTTAGGAAAAACAAAAAAAATTTTGATGCTTCACCTCCTATTCTTGACGGAATTATATGATGACTCAACTTAGAGATTTTGGTGCTGAGAGAACGGCTTCATGTGGAGGTAACGGACATTACCATGTTGATGGTTGTGGCGAATACCATAATTGGTACAAGAAGAGCATTTTTTGGGATTTACCATATTGGAAGGACCATTTGTTGCGCCATAATCTAGATGTTATGCACATTGAGAAGAATGTTTTTGACAACATAATGAATACCGTTCTAAATGTGCAAGGAAAAACAAAAGATAATTTGAAAGCTAGATTGGATTTGCCGGATATTTTTTCCCGGAAGGAACTACATGTAATGTCAAATGGAAAATCATTGTCTCCCGCATTCCGGTTGGATGCGCACGCAAAAGATGAATTCTTTAACTAGATTAAGCATAGTGTCAAATTTCCAGATGGATACGCATCTAATCTCTGTAATTGTGTCGATACTATTGAAGGTAAATTTTTAGGGATGAAAAGTCATGATTGTCTTGTTGTCATGCAAAGATTATTCCCATTTGCCTTTAGCGATCTACTACCTAAAAACATCCACGGAGCAATTGCAGGTACGACGTTTACATTATTTTTTATATAAATAATAATAATAATTTCATATATTATGTGATATTAAAATATATTTTTTATGTAGGGATTGGTGTTTTTTTTCGAGATTTATGTACAAGATCACTTACTGTAGACGATATCCGAAATTTGGAGGAAAAAATACCAGTTCTCATTTGTAAACTGGAGAAAATATTTCCACCATCATTTTTTGATGTTATGAAGCATCTTCCTATTCACCTCCCTAGAGAAGCAGCACTTGGAGGACATGTTCAGTACCAATGGATGTATCCTTTTTAGAGATATATGTTCCACCTAAAGAAAAAAGTTAAAAATTTTGCCAGGGTTGAAGTTTCAATCGTTGCAGAAAGTATTAATGAAGAAACATCTAACTTTGCCAGCTACTATTTTCCATCGCAAGTGCAAACAAAAAATAGACGACCTTCATGACATGATGATGGAGGAGAAAAACCAAGCTATCCAAAGTATATGCCAGAAATATTTGCACAAATTGGACGTTTAAGTGGAAAAAGGAAGACGCGACGGCCTATCAGAGGAGGAACACAATCACTTGCATTTGTATATTTTGACAAATTGCGATGACGTTTTGGAATATGAAAGGTACATTCAATTGAATTTTTTTTTAGTTTTTATTATAATTTATTGTTAATATTTTTTCATAATTAACATGATATACATGGAACAAATACGTGTTCATTTTTCAGATTACAGCGAGAATGAGTTGGTCGAACTTAAAAAAAAAGCGAATTTGGAAAATGGTTGCATTTTTATGTTAGTGTTACCACAATTATGTAATTTTCAATAATAATTTACTATATATATATATATATATATATATTTATACTTTACTATATTATATTATTTTGTAGGTTACTACATGTCCTTCTAGGGGTATAACGTTTCCCACGTGGTTAGTTGAGTTGGTGAGTGGTCCTACATTTACTGCAAAATCTTATCCAATGTACTGCACTCGTGGATATGCTTTTAAGAGTCATCGCAAAGGAAACTTACAAACAAATTGTAATTATGGTGTATCATCTCAATCGGGAGAAATTGTATACAACGGTATTCTTTGTGAAATATTAGAAGTTCACTATCCAGGAATGATTGGTTTGAGGTGTATTGTGTTCTATTGTGACTGGTATGACCCTGTCATGGGTCAACGTGAATACGAATTCGGTGTTACATATGTCCACTCTCGTAAGCGACATCGAAAAATGTGATCCTTTTATACTTGCATCACAAGTGGACCAGGTTTGTTACATTCGATATCCTCGTGTGAGAAACAAGCAAGATCCTTGGATTATAGTGGTCTCAATACATCCTAGAAGAATGGTATGTGGTATTACCGAACAAGAGCCTATGCAACAAAGCACAATTGGTAACTTAGGTTCAATATACATTTCTCTTGAAGTTAACCTTGTTGTTGATGACACCACGAACAAAGATTACAACGTGTTTCAAGATTCAGAAGAAGAGATTGGCGAGTTTGACGACAAAATTCAGCTAATTCGGAATATTCATCAAATTCAGATTAAATTTGTGATAATAATGTTTTATTTTTTTTCCATTATATTTTTCTGATAAATAATTTGTGATAATAATGTTTTAGGATTGGTGTAGTTTCGTACAACTTCCTTTGTTTGGTTTGAAAACTTGTCTCGTTAAATTTGTGGGTTTTACTGTTGTTGTCCTATTTGAATAATAGATAACCAATATGCATGTTATACAAAAGTTAGAGTTATTGGATAAAATAAGTGAATTAGAAAATTATATAATATATTAATAATTATATGTTATTTTATTTAAAATTTATTTAATTTAAAAATTGATATACATATAATTATATGAAATTTGTTAAAAATATTCTTATAGTATAAGTTTTATCTAACACATTAACATACATATAATTATATGAAATAAACTATTTGGTAAATACATCCTAAAAGTACAAATGTTTTTTCGGATTATTGACTCCACAGCCCGACGGATTTCCGACGGGCATTTTAACTCCGTCGGATATCCGTCAAAAAATCATTTGCAACATGGGCAGACCATGTGTCGATCATGCACGGTGTTATAATAAATCCGACGGATTTTCGACGGGCATTTTAATTCTGTCGGATATCCGTTGGAAAATCATTTGCAACATGGGCAAACCATGTGTCGACCATGCACGGTGTTATAATAAATCCAATGGATTTCCGACGGATTTATGCGGTAAACGAAATTAAAAACGCAGGATTTCACGAAAATTAATTGATGTACCGATGGATTTCCGACAGAATCGTCCATCGGAAATATCGATTATGACCTATGACTTCTTCTTCTCCTCTCTCTCTCTCTTGCCGTTTCGTGTTACCCTCGAAATTTCCGTCGATAGCCAAAGGACCTCGTCGCCGTTACTCCTCGCCGCCGTTTTTCTCCTCGTCGCCGCCGATTCTCGTCCTCAACATGTAAGTTTTATTTTTCAGATTAATATTTCAGATTAATTTTTCAGATTAGTTTTCAGATTAGTTTTTCAGATTAATTTTTCAGATTAGTTTTTCAAATTGCATCACGTAATTTGGGATAGATTGGATTACTTGAGGCTTTTTCGTAACTATTTTCTTCTTAAATTTTGTCACAATATAGAATATTGATCTAGCTTAACATGGGTATTAGATTCGTGTCATCCTAAACTCTAAATCAAAAGTTACGGACAAGTTAGTGCGGACATGTCAAGTTGATCGGCCAGTTAAATTCATCATTCTTAACTGATCATTGGTGCTGCTTGAGTAACAGCTTATAAATAAATCATAATGCATGACATCACGCAGTTTGGGATACATTAGATTACTTGGAGGTGTTGTTGTAGGTCTTTCAGTCTCAAATCTTGTCACAATATTGAAAATTGAGCTAGATTAACATGGATGTTGGATTCATGTCATTTTGAGCTCTAAATCAAAAGTTAAAGACGATTTGCTGCAGAAATGTCAAGTTGGTCATATATGTTTCAAAACCACTAAATGAAAATATTTAAAATTTTTAAATTAGAATAATTTATAGTTTTAGAAAAGTAGATACAATAAAGTTTATATGTTTATTGATGATATTAGTTTGGTCTCGGTTTTGTTATATTTGAAAAAGTTCCAAATAATAAACCTTGATTTTTTAAAAAAATAAAAATAAAAATACTTGAATATTATTTTAAATAGTTTAATATTTCAAAAAAAAAGGTAAATAGAAAATATAGATAGATTGATAAAATAACCCAATTATAGGTCGTATCAAGATTACCAAAGACGTGGTGAGTCATCAACACCAAGTTTTATATTAACTCAATTTTCAAAATCTGCAAATGATTCTTTCCGACCAATGACAATTGAAGAATTGGTTCAGCAGCCTGGTCGTGAACTTCTTACATTTCTCGATCCGAGACGTCAAGGAAACTCGACATGGTAAGATAAATTTTCTATAATTTTATTTAAAATAATTATTTTAATGCTATTCAATAATTATATTTAAAATAATTATTTAAACGCTATTGTAATAAAAATTTGTAGGTTTGGTATTTCAAACAATGGAATAAGCAAATCTATATTAAAGATGCTTCATTCTCTTTTGAACAAACCATATACCAAATTTCGATATATTCCGTACAAAAAACGTCAGATTTGGTTCAGGACGTTTGCGGTATGTTATTAAATTTTAAATATATAATTATTTTAAATAGTTTTTAATAATATTTTTAGTAATATATACTAAAATTTTGCAGCAAGAATTTACATGGGATCCCATGAACACAAAATTGGTGGAAGAAGCTTTCGAAAAAGAGGTTGCATTACAATTTTCCCGCCACATGAACAAATGGAAACAAAAATGGAAAAAGGAAAAAGATAAATCAAGAAGGTTGAATGAGTCGGTTTGGAATGACTTTATTCGTTATTTGGAATCTTCCAGCGCTGAGGTCATCTCAAAAACTAATTCGGAAAACTGGAAGGGCGACCGAAGAGGCAAAGGCATTTATATTCACAATGCCGGATCGAGTAGTATTCTGAGATGACCTGATCAATTGGTAAATTAATTATTATATTTATTATTTATTATTATTTAAAAATTTCAAATTATTAATTTAGAATTTTTTTATTTTTAGGCACAAGAAATTGGAGCGCTTCCAGATCACTTGCAACTTCTCGAGGCCGTCCACATGAACAAAAAGACTGGTCGTATCCAAGATGGTCTCGTTAGTGAGATCATCGAAAAAGTAAAAAAGAAAAAAAGTGATATTCTAACCCAGCAGTCTCAAGTTGGTTCTTCATCTTCAGTCGTCGAATTGCCTCGTTCTGAGATTAACCGTCTCGTTCTTGATGTAAGTTTTTTTTTTAAAATATATAATTAATATTATAATAATTTTCATTAAATTTTTTAATAATATTTTTTTATTTTTACAGGAAGTAGCATTTTCAAAGGGTCGTCATCCAGGACTCGGAAGAGTTGCAGATACCGGTGGCACAACATCTGCACCTAGAAACGAGGAAAATGAGCAGCTAAAAGAAGAAATGACGGCTATGAAAATAGAGATGAATAATCTCAAAAGCTTTGTAGAAATGATAAAAAATAAATTGCCTGATGACTTTTTTTCTCCTCCTTCTCCTCCTGCCCCTCCTTTGTAATTTGTATTTTAAAACAATTGTTTAATATTATATTTATAATTATAATATTATTTTATTAATTGTATGATTATTTTTAAAAATAAATACAAATACTAATTTAATTTAATAAAATAAAAAATTTCTTAATTTATTTTTTAAATTTATTTTTTCAATTAATTAGTTTTTTCTGACGGATTTTGTCGTCAGAAATTTCCGACGGACTCTACCGTCGGAAAAGTGTTGCATATCTCCTGACGGTTACAAACCATCGGGAAATATCATCGGACCAATATTCCGACGGCAGAAGTCATCGGAAAAAGTCCCTCGATAATTTGTCGGTAATTCCTGTTGGCTACGGACCATCGAATATCGGTCGGTATTTTCCAACGGACCATTTCCTTCCAAAAACTGTCGGAAGTTTCCGACGGA